>VNJS01000822.1:0-142681 GCA_008042575.1 Drosophila watanabei
GATTTAATTTAGTACAGTTTACATACTAAACTTTACGTTTTTATATAACTAAATAAATATTTTCAGTAAACTTTTAATATTTTGGTCAAGGAAGCTGAGCGATTAATTCAATCGAAAAAATAACCTTAAAATTTATCGTAAAATATATATAAAAGATTTAATTTAGTACAGTTTACATACTAAACTTTACGTTTTTATATAACTAAATAAATATTTTCAGTAAACTTTTAATATTTTGGTCAAGGAAGCTGAGCGATTAATTCAATCGAAAAAATAACCTTAAAATTTATCGTAAAATATATATAAAAGATTTAATTTAGTACAGTTTACATACTAAACTTTACGTTTTTATATAACTAAATAAATATTTTCAGTAAACTTTTAATATTTTGGTCAAGGAAGCTGAGCGATTAATTCAATCGAAAAAATAACCTTAAAATTTATCGTAAAATATATATAAAAGATTTAATTTAGTACAGTTTACATACTAAACTTTACGTTTTTATATAACTAAATAAATATTTTCAGTAAACTTTTAATATTTTGGTCAAGGAAGCTGAGCGATTAATTCAATCGAAAAAATAACCTTAAAATTTATCGTAAAATATATATAAAAGATTTAATTTAGTACAGTTTACATACTAAACTTTACGTTTTTATCTAACTAAATAAATATTTTCAGTAAACTTTTAATATTTTGGTCAAGGAAGCTGAGCGATTAATTCAATCGAAAAAATAACCTTAAAATTTATCGTATAAAAATATATAAAAGATTAAACTAAGTAGAGTTTACATAATAAACTTTACGTTTTTATCTAACTAAATAAATATTTTCAGTAAACTTTTAATATTTTGGTCAAGGAAGCTGAGCGATTAATTCAATCGAAAAAATAACCTTAAAATTTATCGTAAAATATATATAAAAGATTTAATTTAGTACAGTTTACATACTAAACTTTACGTTTTTATATAACTAAATAAATATTTTCAGTAAACTTTTAATATTTTGGTCAAGGAAGCTGAGCGATTAATTCAATCGAAAAAATAACCTTAAAATTTATCGTAAAATATATATAAAAGATTTAATTTAGTACAGTTTACATACTAAACTTTACGTTTTTATATAACTAAATAAATATTTTCAGTAAATTTTAATTTTTTGGTCAAGTAAGTTAAGCGATTAATTCGATTACAAATCGATTAAATTGTTATGATAAATTTGATAATTTGTGCAGAGTTCGGTTAAGTAAGAAAACTACCTTTTAAAGCTATTTAAAACAATTTTTTAAATTGTCAAATAATCTGTCAGATTAATAAGACAACAATATCGATTTATATAATTAAATAATCGAATTAATCGGTTGCTATTCTGACAGATTCTGTTAAGTAAACCTTAGTTAGCTCAAATTATCCTCCCTATAAAACTAAATAAAATAATAAACTAACATAAAAGTGATTTAATAAACCCATAATCCACTCAAAAACGATCAATTAATCGAATAAATCGCACTCGTGTCCCCGAGCCAGCAGGTGTTTACTTTCTGGACGAAGAATAACGATTTCTTTCCTTCAGATCCGCTCCAATTAAGTTTCAAGTCGCACCCATGCTGGCCGCAAGTCGGACAAATTTCGAAAACAATTTTCCGCCCAGCAAGTGTGACTCGTTAGGCGCTTCGCCAGCGGCGGCTGTGCTCGGTAATTGAGCAATTATTCATTCAAATGGATTGCCAATTTCGCCGACCAGCCCACAACACACAACACAACACAGGAGGAGGAGCACTCGAAGTCGGGTCCAATTTAGCGGATCGAACTGCGAACTGCAATTGCGATTGCAATTATAAAACAATCACTTGTCCGGATAGGCGGCTCCCGGTCGCCACCTTTAACGGCTGACCATTATTTTCCAGCATCCTCCTTGGCTTTCCCTTCTTTTTATCCTGTCTTCTCTTCTCTTTTTTTTTTGGGCGGCGTCCACGCAAATTGTGCTTACTTAATAAGTCGTACAACCTGCTAATGTGAGCAATTTACCAAAGGAACGCGCTCCGGAGTCGTGTCGGGACGGGAGCTGCCTAGAGATGGGAGAAGAGTCGATATTTTAATGTAGACATATATTTGAGATGGTAAAAATATGTATTTTTATATGGTGATTAGAGCTGGAAATAAAATCGATTCTATAATCGATTAATGGATTTGTTCCAGTTATTCTATGCATCGATTTAAATATTTCGAAAATGTTTCAATACTGAATACTGAAAAGCAACATAGAAAAGATAAACACAAATCTTTACACGTTATAGTTAAATATTTATATATAATAAATATATGAAAATTTACATTAAAGTATCGCGTAATATAGAAAAAAATAAAGATATTATATAATACATGGCTTATATAATATCTATAGTTTTTTCTATATTTTTTTCTATTATAATAAAGGGAAGAAAATCAAAAAAAGATTATTTAATTTCATAGATAAAATGTGAAGAACAATAGCAATACGAAGCTTTGACGATTTATATTTTTTAGACTTAAAAAACACAAATATTTGTATTGAAAGTTCGATTTTAATCAATATATTTTTTAAATTTGAAGAAAAAATCGATTCAGTAAAAATCGATCTATTTCCAGTTCTAATGGAGATCTATAAACATGACCGATTAATCGATATTCTGACCAACATAATAAATAAGTGATATATATAACGAACTCAATAACATTTTTAGGAAATTCTTCAATATTTGTAGAAGAATGTTTTCTCAATATTTCAATTTAAATTCCATAAAATCAAAAATTCGATAATATCAAAAATTCGATAAATCTAATTACAGATATTTTTTGACAATATATTAAGCGTGATAATATATTGTGTCTAAAGATCAAGCCAGACTTCGCCTCTTAATAGGTTAAAAGCATCATTGTTCGATTTTTAACATAAAATATATCCAAGTTTACAATATTTTCGATATAATACGATATTTTTCTCCTCTCCTCTCGATATGCATCCGTAGAGCTACCGGTTCCTGGCCCGCATTTTCAGTGCGCGCTCATTTTCTGTGTGGATTTTCTGCGCATGCGCGCAGGCCGCGCCGCGATTGCAATCTGCAAATAGCCGCGTGTGTGAGTGCGCACAATAAAAAGGTGCGAGCTTAAAGAATTTATGGGCCAGTCGCGGCCGATAAGCCTGGCGAATAAAATAAAATAAAATAAATAAAAGACAGACGGAGCGGGAAGGAGAGAAAAAATACGGCAAGGACAGCGCACCTAATTATTATAAATAAACCAATCGAACAATAAAGATCTGCGGCCGGGCCAAACTTTCCACGAAAACGGTGGCCGTCAGAACTTAATCGCAAATGAGATTCCAATGGGGGCCAGGACTCGCGAATCGCGAGTCCCAAAACGGAGGCTCAAGCCGGCAACGCCATCGATAACACAATCGATGATGAGGCGGCTCCCAGCTCTACTTGGGAGCTGGAGACCCCGAATCCCCATTCCCATTCCCAAATCTGCAACCGAATCCAGGCTAACAAGCGGTTTGATGGCCAGTCGGCTGGATTAATCGCTGACATGGTCGGGGAAAATTCCAACTGGGGGGGAGGAAGGGGAGGAGTAGCTCCCAAAATGTCCACAAATGACACTGCGACAAATTTTTAGTTACTGAGAGTTTTAATTAGAATGTCGTCACATTTACTGTATCGAAAAGATTGTTAACTTTGATATATCGAAATTTTAAAAGTGTAATTCGATAAGTACAAAGCTTATTTAAATTTGAACAATTTTAATGAAATATATTTTAAAACCTGTTTTTGATTTGTTTTCTTTCCCGATTATGTATCGCAATTTTATATATCGATTTATGTATCGAGTTTCTAGGTTCATTTTTGGAAAAATAAAATAAAATATTTGTAAAAAAATATTCCAAATAAAGAAAAGGTTATAAATATTATTTTTATTTAATTTGATTTATTATTTACTTATTTATTTACTTATTTAATTAATTTTTCTTCCAATTTTAATATCGATTTATATCGACTTTCTACGTCCTTTTATAGAGAAAAATAAATTTAGTTGCAATAAAATATTTGTAGAAAAGTATTTCAAATAGAGAAAAAGTTATAAATCTTATTTTTATTTAATTTAAAGTATTATTTTCCATTATTTAATATTTAATTAATATCTCTCCCAAATTTAATATCGATTTATATCGACTTTCTATGTTCTTTTACTGAAAAATAAAATTAGTCGCAATAACTTATTTGTAGAAAAATATTCCAAATAAAGAAAAGGTTATGCAAATTATTTTTATTTAATTTAAGTTATTATTTACTTTTATTTAATTCATTTCTCTCTTAAATTAAAGATTGATTTATATCGAAATATGTTGGTAAAAAAATATGAAATGAAGAAAAAGTTCTTAATATAATTTGTGGAAAACACAAAGAAACAAGATTCATATTATTATAAACTTTTTTTTAAATTTATTTCTCTCCCAAATTAAAAGACTGTAACTTTTCTGCCAGTGCAAGTCCTTGGAGCCGCCGATAAGGCGCTGACGTAGTTAAACATATTGTAATTGCTGCCATGCCACAAAACGGGTTTCCATCGCAGTCGATGGTCCACGATGGTCCGTGGTCTGCCGCTCCCGATCCCGATCCCTGTCCCGATCCCAGTCCCGATCCCGATCCCGATCCCGCTCATTGTTTTTGGAGTGGCTTCTGTATCGGTCGCAGCATCAGATTACCACTCTATGTGCAGACAAAGGCGCAGCATCATTCGGCCAATAAATGGAAGGCGTCGTCGTTGTCCTCCGTCCTCTGTCCTGCGATCCCCATTCCGAGGTCCCATCCTCTGGCTGCTGTCGTCATGGCCTTTGATTTTTGTGGATCAGGAGGAGCACAGGAACACAGCACGGAGCACGGTAGCCGTTCGATAATTTGCTATGGCATTCCAAGTGTATGTCTCCTTATCCGCATGTCAATCAAGCTCCTAATTATTCGCCGAATGCAAAAGATAATTGGGGGCCGTCGCTCTTTTTTTTTCGGTTACTTGGGATCCATTTCAATATAAAAAATATATATTTCAACCGATTCGAGACGATGGTAAAGGCAATTATGACAAACTCACAAAAATCGAAGGATGGGAAGATGACTCTCCTACAGCAAGTGGCATCCAATTAAAGCGAAGAATATAAATATACGAATTGGGGATAAGCCGAAAAAGATAATCCTGCAGCTTGGGAAAGAAATATTATGCAGTTAAGGAATATATAAATAAGTTTTGGTTTACTTTGGAAATGGAAGAAATGTTTAAGGAAGTAATTTTCACTGTTTTTAAGGGTTTATTTTAAAGGTTTTTGGGTATTTCTAATATTAAATATTTATTTATGTATTAAATAACTATAATTGGATATTATTTAAATATTTTTCGTATTTCTAGAAAGAAATATTATGCAGTTAAGGAATATATAAATAAGTTTGGTTTATTTTGGAAAAAGGAAGAGATGTTTAAGGAAGTAATTGTCACTGTTTTATTTGGGGTTTTTTCTTGAAGGATTTTAGGGATTTTTAATATTAAATAATTCTTTATATTATTTAAATATGATTTATTTTCCGTATATCTTTCTATTTTAACATGTATACTATTAAAAAACAGGCTTAAGTAAGTATTAAAATAATTATTTATACCAAAAAGTATCTAAAAATTATTCTTATTTTAATTACTAATGAACAAAAGAAAACATTAACACTAAAACCATTTAATTTCCACTTAATAAAATATTGTTAAGTTCACATAAAACCTTATTTATCAGTCAAAAGCTAAGATAGCATTATCTTTCTTATAAATATAAACCGATTTTTGCATTACTAACATAGTTGCTCCAAAAAAATATTAACCATTTTATGTCTAGCTTTTAATTGTGATTAAGTTAGAGACCTAATAGTTTGCAATTAATTTCTCTAAAATAATGTAACTTTTTCTCATAAAAAACAATTAAATTTACTTTATTATAGTCAGTAATTAAATGGCATTATTAACAGTTAAATGACAGTGATTTTGGTAAGACTTAACTATACATTCAGCTAAGATGTGGTTTTCATGGTTTTAAATGGAAAACTTCCTTTCGCTGATTTTTTGATACCCTTGAAAGTGATTAAAGGTAAGTAATGCTTACTAAGCATTTAATGAAGCCAGATAATTAAATTTATTAATGGGGATTTTTTAAATGTACTTCTAAATATATTAAATATGAATACTAAAATATTATTAAATACAAAGTTATTAATGTAAAATGTTTCCTTAGTTTGTTTGTATATTTTAGTATTACAAAACTTACAGATAAAATGAGCTTAAATATAATAATAAATCATGAGGATAATTTTTATTTTATTAGATAAATATGTTAATATATTATAATACAGATTTTAAAATTAGGATTCATCTTAAAATCTCAATTATAATATATTAACATACATAATATATAAACAGATGAATCCTAATCCTAAAATCTCTATTATAATAATGATTAAAATGAATCCTAATCTTAAATCTCTTTTATAATATATTAACATACTTAATTAAGGTACATTTTAGTCGTAACGAAGAATGGCATTGATTTTAGAGCTCCTATTCGGCCGCGTTAACGTCTGCTAATTCATTTGGCATCGCAGCAGGTTTCCACCTGCCTATATCTATATCTATATATCTATAAGCCACTATCTGTGAGTGGTAATCACATGCTGGGAAACGCATTGCGCTGGTTCTCATGATCTTGGTCCTGTCTTCCTGGCCATTCGCATATAACCTGAAAAAAAAATAGTATTAAAATATTATAAAGAAATATGTGTTAAAAAAATATATACATATCTATAATATAGAAAAAATACTATTAATATATTATAGAAAAATATATGATAGGTTTCTATCAAAAATACTATTAATATATTATAAAAAATAAATGTTAGGTTCCTTTCGGCATTCTCTTTCATGCTTTGCCTGCAATGCACAAAGAATAGCAAAGAACAGAATGTTTTTTAAGCTGAATGGTGCCACAAAATAAGAAAGGTTGATGTAAAGTAAAGTTTGAATGATTTTTTTAAGTTTAAAAGTTAATAGTAAAGTTTTTTAAGAATTACAACTCCAAATTAAACAAGTTTTTCTAGCAGTGTAGCTACCAAAGTGTAATGAAATCACACATAGACGGTTGGAAAATGAAACTGCAATTGGAGTCGCGGAAAAAACAGGGAACCTGGCGAGACATGAAGAGACCATCGACCATCGACACTTTGTACGTTGTTGTGTAAAACGATTGGCGCGTTAATCAACGTACAAATTTCCGACTTATATGGTTAGCGAATTAAATCGTTCCCCCGAGATTCAGCCTTCCGTTTCGAATTCGATTTCGAATCCCTCGCCTGGTCAGCTGTCTGAATGACAGCTCCGCCGATTAGAACTGGAGCGATAAATTATACAATTGCCATGCGTGCGAACTGCAGAGAGAGGATCTCGGATCGGAGGATATCGGTCTCGGACCATATCGAGCTCCCAAGTCTCGCCGATGACAATTACACTGATTACATTAAATATATGAGCTCCATATTCGGGGGCCCACTGTGCCTCGGGGAGTGTTAACTGTTTGCCTGTTTGCCCCTCTAAAAAACAGGAAAAGAAATAAAATAAAAAAATTATATAGAGTTTGCCTTTCGTAATTTGTGCAATTTGCTGCCCCTTCAAGTATGCAATGCGACTCGCTGGCACCGAAAAGCCACATGAAAACTATGCAAATTTAGGAATAATGAACTCCAGATACTCTAATTATATTTCTTAAATATATATTAATTAAAAAAATATATATTTAAATTATTAGAACATAAAATAGTGGCAAAAATATAGGAAAATATTACTTATACAAAAGAAAAGATGGGATATAAAAATACAAGAAAATGTTGAATATTTGGAATAGATAAATTTCTAGTCTGTGTATTTTTTTAAATTCAAACTTTTTATTCTTTTTGTAGGTATAATAATAAAAGATCATAAAAGTAATAATTAAAACAAAAAAAATATGAAGTTAACGAGTAAATATTTGTAAGAATTAATCATTATTTTGTTTAAACACTCAAGCAATATTTTATATAATAGAAATATATTAAATATAAGAATATGCAAGCCTCGTGAAAACTATGGAAGCGGGTTATCGCAGGAATAATTAACTCCAGATACTCTAATTTTATTTTTTTAAATATATATTTATGCAAAAAAATATATATTGTAATTACTAGAACATAAAATAGTGGCAAGAATTTAGGAAAAAATTACTTATACATAAGAAAAGATTGGATATACAAATACAAGAAAATTTTGAATATTTGGAATAGACGAATTTCTAGTCGGTGAATTTTAAAATGCAGTATTTTTTGTTCTTTTTGTAGGTATAATAATAAAAGAACATAAAAGTAATAATTAAAACAAATAAAATATGAAGTTAACGAGTAAATATTTGTAAGAATTAACCATTATTTTGTTTAAATACTTAAGCAATATTCTAAATAATAGAAATATATTAAATATAAGAATATGCAAGCCTCATGAAAACTATGCAAATTAGCAGGGGAAGCGGATTAAAGGAGGAATAATGAACTTCAGATACTCTAAATATATTTTTTTGAATATATATTATTTTAAAAATATGAATTTTAATTATTAGACCATAAAAGAGTGGGAAAAATGTAGTAAAAATATTATTTATACAAAAGAAAAGATGGGATACAAAAATACAAGAAAATTTTGAATATTTGAACGAGATAAATTTCTAGTCTGTGAATGTTTATATTCAATTTGTTGTTCTTTTTGTGGGTTTAACAATAAAATATCGTAAAAGTAATAGTTCTTAGTTACTTATTTAGGTATAATTAATACAATTTAAAAAATAATAATTATAATAATCAATACAAACAATAAATAAATACATAAATAAATAACTAGTAAATATTTTTGAGAATTAACCATTGTTTGATTTTAAACACTTAATCAGAATACTATATAAAAGCAGTATATTAAATATTAGAATATGTATAAATAATAAAATAAAAATGATACAGATAAAATAAATGTAAACAAAATGAAACTATAACTATCACTGTTTTGTAGTTATATTATTCTGTATATTTTAAATGTCTCTTTTTAGTCTCTTAAAAGTCTCTTTTTTTCACAAGGTTTGTCCGTATTTCCTCGCTTTTTTCACAATTTGTTTAGCATTTTTTACAACAACTTTATATAGTTTACAAAACCCAATCCAAACCCCCCACGTGCGGAATTTAAAGCAAAACCCAACAAAGTACTAAACTCTGACCTATTTGCAATCCAAATCGCGTTACCCAAATACCCCGAGTTTCGGAATAAAGAAATCGAGAAACCTGCATGCATTCTTGGCTGCCTTTATTTTTTTGTTTTTTGTAATGGTTTTTGTTGTGTTATGACCCGTGTGTGCAGTTTGTTTAAAATTCTTGTGGCGCGGCATGAAAAATCAATTATGTTAGTTGAACTCTGCGAGCTAAACGCTAAACAATTGCGCATAATTACGAGCGTTGCGTTTTGGGGGCAACGCGAAACCTAAATGCGGCACTGCATTGCCTCAATTTGAGGCATTTGCATAAGAGAAGGGGGGCCGCAAACAAGCAAAGAACAACAATTAAGGTTTCAAATGGCAAAAGTTAATGGCCGAACAATTGAGGAAATTCACGTAAATGACTTTCGGAGGAAGGAATCCAGGAAATGTTTGCCAAGAATCGTTTCTACTGCAGACATTTTATGAGAAATGTGGAAAACGGAAGTGCTTTTTGAAAGAAAACTAATAGAAAAACGTGACTAATATCTAGATTTAATGGAAAAACTAAGAAAATGTATATTACAGTCCAAGAAAACGGTTATTTAACAATTATTTTTAAGTATATACATTAAATAAACATTGCAAATAGGTAAATTTATATTTTAAAATATTATTTATTTATTTTTGAAACAGTAAGAGAAGGCCAAGCTCCAACCATTGCACATTTAAATTTCCAGTAAATTTTATTTACTCAAATTTTCAGTATTTTCGCCCGAAACGAGCACACACACCAGGCACCAGCGCGCGCACGAAATTGAATTTTCCCGCCAAACAGTTCTCCCGCTTTGAATTCCGCAACGAGCGCCGGCTCTCGTCGATAGATTTTGCGGCGAGTTGCGAGTTTCGATAGCGATAGACGATAGACGCTATCGATAGCCGCGAGTGCGACGACGAAGAAGGAGGAGAAGAAGAGGAGAAAAACAAAAAACCAATTGTGAAAAAGTGTAAAGTTCGGGCAAGAAATCGTAGGAAAAACGTCGGGCGCAACAAGCAAGAGCCGCAGCGAGGCAGAGAAACTGAAGACGAAACGTACCACCTGCCGACGAACCTACCTTTTACCTTTTACCTCTTTACCTTTTCAATCTGATATATTTTCACACGAATACGAACACGCACACCGACACGCACGCACACCTGCGCAAGTACACTGTCATCATTCCGCTTGTTGTGTTGTGTTTCTCTTGGTTTGTTATTTGCGAAATTGGAAAGACGCGAAGGCCACACACCACACACAACAAATGCGTGCGGCGGCGGCTTCGGCGAGAAGGTATAGAAACTGAGAGAGATTGGAAGTCGCTGGAACTGGAAGTGGAAGTGCAAGTTGCCGAGTCACGCGGGATCAGCAGACAGTTACAATGTCCATGCGAACGAAGGTTCTGGGCATGGTGGACGTCATGATGCGCGTTCCCCCCGTGATGGTCATCGATGAGATCCTCAAGATCGGCATGGGCCTGCCCACGCGGCTCTATCCGGAGAAGTCGTCGTCGTCGTCGCCGTCCACGTCCGACGAATCCCTGCCCCAGACAGACGCCGCCGCATCATCGGACACAGACCAGGATCCCTTTGCCACCATCAAGGCCTTCTTCGGCCTTGGCGGTGGCGATGGTCTAGCGGCCGCCACCACCTCAGCTGCAGCCGTTGCCGCCCAGGAAGCCCTCGAGCGGAGCATCGAGAACGCCTCGAGATCGGCCCAATCGGAGGGCATACTCAGCTCCGGCTTCAATTCGCTGATGGACGAGCTGGCCCACGACGAGACGCTGTCGGATGTGCTCAGCATCACCACCGTCAAGTTTGTCATCTGCCTGTTTGGTGAGTCATTTAGATGAGTTCCTTGATGGGGGAGAGAGAGACATTGGAAGTGTTTCCTGAATGAACACGTCATTCCATTGGAGACGCGGTCAAGGTGCGATTTAGGGGGCTGTCTTCGGGTTTGTCAGTTTAAATAATTTGTTAGGAAATTGCCTTTTTTAAAGCAAAAAAGGTTTATAAATTGACATCTAAATGTATTTAAAAATTAGTTAGGATCCCGAATTTAATGTAAATTAATATTTCTATTTATTTAAAAATTAGTTAGGTTCCCGAATTTAATGTAAATTTTTGCCTGCAAGGTTTAATATTTTGTAGCATACTTTTGAGCTGCTTTTAAAATGACTTTAAATTCTCAGCTTTTTAGGTTCTTATAAGTTATAGTTCTTTACCAAGTTTTGTTTATTTTAAAATGTATAAAACTTACTTTCTTAATTGCATTTAGTAAATTTAAAAAAAAGTGTCAAAAATTCTAAAATTTATTAAATTTTAAAATGTATAAAACTTACTTTCTTAATTGCATTTCGTAAATTAAAGAAATAGTGTCAAAAATTCTTAAATTTCGACCCCTTTTTGTATATATTTTACCATTTTTCCTATGTATTTTGGGAAGATATCTCATTAACTTATAATAATTCAAACTGGAATAGAGTTACCATTATTTTGTAGTTATTTTTATTTTTATTAACTTACGCCTCCACCTGCTTATAGAGGAAATCGATAATAACTGGTACCATAGATTGCTTAATTATGGATACAAACCTACAAACCTACACATACTTTTAGAACCTCTGACGCAGAAAACTGTTTAAAATGCTTTCACATGGCTTTTTCTCGCCTAATCACTATGACTGATACAGAAAATAAGTAAAAACTGAAATAAGATAGCAGAAAATTGTACGAAATCATGGTTAAGTATAAGGAGAGGTCTGTTATCTGAGAAAAAAATAAGATTAAATTAATGATAATAGGTTTAGATAGGTCAGGTAATGGTCAAAGATAGCAAAGTAAACAGAAGAATTCATTGAATTAAATTAGAGTTGAAATTACCACAATTTAAATGTGGCGACCGTGAAATGCTGCCTTTGCACTCTTTTTTGTAGAATTCTTTAAATAAATTATTTTAGAAAAGCATTTAAAATGGATTTTCATATTTTAAATATTTTCTAGAGACCGTAAAGTGCTGCATTTTAAAAGAAATGTGAATATTTATGGTTTAGATATTATGAAACTAAGGGGGAAATGGAATAACTTTTAAGTTCTTTTTCCGCAAGCAACACGAAATATCCGCCAATCCGATTTACTTAAAAGTTCATTGCTTTCGACCCGCGCTGAATTCCAAGGGCCGCTAATCGCGAGCGTACTTTGACCGCCTATTAACAAATAAAACCACTCACTGAAATCCACGACATCATTACTTTAATGTCTTGCAGGTTTCCTCATAGCCGCCTGCATCTTTATGCTCTGGACGCGTCACCTGGTGATGGTCTACATGTTCCTCACCTCGCTCGGCCTCACCTTTCTCTCCTACTGGTCGAACGTGAGTGCTCTGGCGCTGATGGAGCGCAGTCCCTGCATACTGGAGGACCTGATGTCGCTTAACACCACGCGATTACTGGACTCGGGCGGTGTGGTCATGTCGCTGGCACCGCACCTAATGGCCCAATGGTTCATGGGCATGCTCTTCGCGTACATCCATCTCGGTCCAAAGTTCGAGATGCTCCAGCGATCGATGCCCATCATCTTTGCTAGTCCCATACTGGTGGCCATGCTGCCGCTGCCCCCGAAGATGGTGCAACAGCTGCCCGTGGTGGCTGGATTTACGCCCATCATCCTGACAATGATAACGCTGATGCACAGCGCCATGGAGGCGAGTCGAACCGTGTACAATGGGTATCAATATGCCATGAACTTTGTGTCTAATTTCGGACTATCCGCTCTCATCGAGAACGAGTGGCAGCGGCTGAATGTGCCCAATGTTTTGAGGGTTTTCTGGACCATCAGGTGAGTTAACTTAATTATTTAAATAATAAAACAAATAATAAACTCTTGAAACAGAATCATTCAAGGCGGCTATGCCTTGGCCATGGCGGAGACGGAGGAACCCTTGGAACTAATGCCAGCGATTGAGAAGCTGCTCGTCGATGGCTGTGAGACACTTACGGCCGTACTGGGCATGACCGGTGTCATCTCGATGATTTGCCATTACATTGGCCGCGGCTTCCAGTGGTATCTGCTTACCTACGACAACGATGAGGAGAAGTCCCTGGGCACTGTTTCGGCGGTGCTCTTCTACATATTGGCCCTGCAAACGGGCTTGACTTCTCTGGCGCCGGACAAGCGTTTCGTGAGATTGTGCCGGAATCTATGCTTGCTTATGACCGCCTTACTGCACTTCCTACACAACATTGTGTCGCCCATTCTGATGTCGTTGAGTGCGGCGAGAAATCCTTCGAGAAAGCGTCATGTTCGTGCTTTAACCGTCTGCGCTTTTCTCGTGGTAATGCCCGTCTCCCTGCTCTACTACCTGTGGTCACAGCGATCCATTTCCACCTGGCTGCTGGCAGTTACGGCCTTTTCCGTTGAGGTTATCGTTAAGGTAGGAAAAGACTTATAAATATTTATTTATAGTAATAATATTCGAAATGATTTACTTTCCTTTAGGTGCTCGTTTCGCTGGCCACCTACACGCTCTTCCTCCTGGACGCCCGTCGCCAGTTCTTCTGGGAGAAGCTGGACGATTACCTGTACTACGTTCGGGCCTTTGGCAATTCGGTGGAATTCTGTTTTGGCATTCTGCTCTTCATAAACGGTGCTTGGATCCTGATCTTCGAGTCGGGTAAGTGGCTTGGCGTGTGCATTCTTTAAGCATTAAACTCATGAACGGTGAAAATCATTGCTTTCCGTGGGCACATTCGCATTCATTTTTCGCGTCCGTTCAGCCTTGTCTCTGTCCCATTTGTGTGTGCATGTAACTTGGTTTTTTTTTTTGTTTGTTTATTTGGTTGATTTCCTTTTGTGTATCGATAATTATAACTTGATAGCCCAAAATGCTACAGGCGGCGCCATCAGAGCGATCATGATGTGCATCCATGCCTACTTCAACATTTGGTGCGAGGCCCGGGCCGGATGGTCGGTGTTCATGAAGCGCCGCTCCGCAGTCCACAAGATCTCCGCACTGCCAGAGGCCACGTCAGCCCAGCTGCAGGCCTTTGACGATGTCTGCGCTATATGCTACCAGGTGAAATTTTTATTCAGAGATCATAAGGAACAGGAAATAAATAATATATATTTTGCAGGAGATGTATTCGGCCAAGATAACGCGGTGTCGTCACTTCTTCCACGGCGTTTGTCTGCGCAAATGGTTGTACGTTCAAGATCGTTGTCCGCTGTGCCACGAGATAATGATGTACACGGACAAGGCCGAGGATAATGCCCAGGACGCGGAACCAGTGGCGGCAGCTCAGGCAGAACAACCCCTCAGGCTGTATCCCAGAGATGTGAGTGTGCTAAAGCGTTTCCTTTCCTTTTAAATAACTTTTTTTCCCGGCAGGATGGCAACAATGCTGGCGGTGCGGCGGCGGCCCCACGACGAACACCGGAACGAACTGCTCCCGAAGTGTCGGAGATGGCCTCCACATCCGCGAACGCCACGGCAGCAGCAGCGGCATTGCTTGGAGCCGAGGCAGCCGCTGCCATTGTGGAGTCGGCAGCTGCTGTGGCAGCCAGCAGTGCCAGTACCAGCGCCACTGGTAGCAGTGCCAGCAGCTACATCAGCTCCACATCCGCCCAGCCGCCGCCGCCGACGGCCACATCGGCGGCAGCGGTGGCCACGGCGGCGGCCAGCAATACAACGCACATGTTCCGTATGTCGCAGGAACACCAATAGGCGTACCTTCTTCAACTTCTAATATATACATTATGTAAAAACGCGAATGCTTCTCTCTTTTCCTAAAACACACCTTCACCCTTCGATCCTCATAGGCCACAGTCAGACGCAGCCATGCTTAAATTAAATTTAATTAAATTATAAACGCGCGCCCTGAACGAAGAGAGTTGCAGAGACGATAATTGAACCAGAGATCTATCTAAGTTAAGTTTATGGTAAAAAGTTGATCCAAAAATGTTGAAAAACACAAACAAAAAAAGAAAAACTTAGCCCTAAAAACAGTGTAAAAAAAAACGAACCCAGCAGCATGAGATAAAAAAAAAATAAAAACATTTTGTGGTAAAGTCTGAGAATGATTTAATCAAGTTACCAAGTAAAAAAAAAGAAAACTAGTTAAAAACATAAATAAAACGAAATCAATTGAGATGAAAAAAATGTGTATAATTTTGTAAATGTAAAAAGAATGAAATCATTGTTTTGTTTTTTTATAATTTAAATTACACTTATGTACGTTTATTTAGATTTAATATAATTAAACGATAAAGAATCGGAAAATACAGAAAACAACAAACAGAATTGTCTAATTTAAGCAAAAACACGAAAATAACAATTGTGTTGACTTTTTGGGGGATTTTCTTGGGGTCTAGATAACAATGTATTATCAAGAGTGAGTTTTGGAGATGTTATGCAAAATATATTTAATTTTAAATAAAAGAACTCCGAATCGCGTGGTTTGTTAATATATATTAGAAGATCCACGCTGTAGCCGAAAGCTGAATAAAATAGTTTTCATTAATTTGAACATTTATATGTCGCCTTCAAAGATCTATGTTTTTCTACGCTTTGAGTTAGGGATAGCAGAAAATATCAATATATTGATACTCTATAGATTTTCCACGATACAAAAATAAATTCTATTCCGTTTGATATAAAATCTTTATAATCCTCAAGTGAAAGAATAAAATAAGTAACATTTTTCAATAATATCGATTTTTTCACATAAAATGCGATATTTTTCGATATTAGAAATCAGGGATATCAGAAAATATCATTATATTGATACTTTATCGATATTTCACAATACAAAAATTGATTCTATTCTGTTAAATATATATTGGAGCTTTATAATCCACAAATCGACAACAAAATAAATAACATTTTTGGATAATATCGATTTTTTCAAATGCGATATTTTTCGATATTACAAATTATGATCTATCGAAGATTACGACATTTGATTATCATATATCATATCATTATTATCCTTTCGGCATACGTACATCCCTGTTCAAGCCCCTTTAGAACCGATCTCAGTTGAAAATCAAATCATTATAGTTGCGCAGCAGGTGGTAAGGCGAGACCCTGCAACAGGTGGTGGTGCGGACCACAGTGATGCGATCAGCACGCTCGAAATTGGCCTTCACCGTCTCATAGTAACGACCATCGCTAGAAAGGCAGGAATTATAATTAATTAATTAATTAATTATTAAATTAAGACCTTACCTGAGGACCATGCATCTTAGCTTGAGGCACTTGACACGCAATATATCGATGGCCTTCTGGCTTTTGTCGGAGAAGCGCAAGTTATCCGGATCCCAGCGCAACTCCAGACGCTCCAGATTGCCGCAATTGGAGGCAATGGTGTCCATCAACTGATCCACGTGGATGTTCACGCCCAGTTTCTCAGCCGTGCCCATGACAATGATCCTTTAGGAGTCGAAGGTAATGATAAGGAAATAAAATTAAATAAATAATTAATACAAATCCTTACTTGCAGTTGCCCAACAAAGGAAGAATGCTCATCCACAGCTGGTCCGTGATGTGAGGCATTCCCGAGAGACAGCAGGCGCTGAGCTGGTGTCCCTGGCGCTGCACGAACTTGAGCAGGCCCTCGTCCGTGATGTTATCCGAGGAGTCCAGGTCCAGGGAGATCAAAGATCTAACAGGAAATATTTTAAAAGTTTGAATTATTATTTGAAAAACGAATTAACAGAAAAGTTAGGTTAAGAAGGTATCGATTTAATGAAAAGTTCGATATATAAATCGATATTTACTTTTTTCAAAGTATTAAAATAATATATCGAAACAAAGAATATATGTTTTTCTTTCTATATTCTAAGGTTCGATCACTAACTCACCTCGTTGTCCCCGACTCCATCCACTGCTTGAGCACGCTATCGTTGAAACCATTGATCTGGCCGGCGGACAAAAACTTGAGACTGGGAATCCTGGTGAGCATATCCACCAGACACTCGGTGGACAGATCCGTGGCCGTGATATCCAGCTCCTGGAGAGCGCACTTGTCCCACTCCGCCTGCATCACAAACTCGGACTTCAAGCTGGTTCCGTTCATCAGCAGGCAGGTGAGACGCTTCGATCTCTGGATGAGGGTCTTCAGAGTGGATCCGGTGACCTTGTTGCAAAAGTTAACGGCCAGACACTCCAGCTGGATGCAGTTGGAGCTGAAGGCGTCGATGTGTGAGTCATCGATAAAGTTGATTCCATACAGATTAATCACACGCAGATTGGGCGTTGCAGACTTGAGTTTGTGAACGTTGATTACCTGTGGGAAATATTTGTAAGTAAGATTAATATATAAAAAACTTATATATAATAACTTGAACTCACCTCGTAGATCTCCTCCTCCTCCTCCTCGCACTTCTCGTAAGTCCCTATGAGATGTAGGACCTCCAAACCGTTGATAAAGTTGTAAATCTTGCGCATGAAGCCCTCCATGAAGATGACCTCCGACAGGCAGATGCACATGTACCGGAGCTTCGTGGGAAAAGCCTGCATCTCGCTAAAGTCGTGCAGTTGCATAGCTAAAGATTAGAGTAATAATTAACAATTAATTAATTAAGAGAATCCAAGTAAACTTACCCGTGGAAAAGTCTAAAAGCATGTGCGTGAGATTGGGACACTTGGCCGAGAGTTCGTGGAGCACCGTGTGCGTGATGAGCTCGATGGGCAGCTCAATGTACCGCAGCGTTGGACCGAATCTCACCGATATCAGCTGGAGCAGCATCTCCAGGGAGCCCACATGGAGGCCAGAGACCTCCGGCCGCAAGGACACATTCTTCCAGAGGCGCGTATCGTAGGCAATCGAGCGCCAGCGGCGACAGATCCTGGCCAGGCGGCAAATCTCGCGATGCGACAGATACGAGAAGATGTGCAGGAGAACCTTGTCGGGCAGCTTCTCGATGGTCTGCAGACAAGAAAAGATATATAAATTATAATTTCAACAATTTTAGAAGGCATTAAAAAAGGATATTCAAAAGGAATATGCTTTTTTCCACTTATAGTTTCACTTCAATTAACTTTTGTTCTCTTAATCTCCTTCTCTTAGCAATGTGCGTCTATATGTTATCACAAATTTTTCTCTAATTATTTCGTTTATATTTTCTTTTTGTAGATATTTCTCTTATTCGCTGGGTCCATTCTCTCCCAGACAAAGAGCAGGGAATAAGTAACAGATATATCTTTAAGGCTCATAGAACCCGTACCGTATCGGCAAAAGGGCTGCGAACTGTGCCATCCGACAGGTAAACCTGCGAGGCCTCGACGGCCAGCTGACCCCAGATATCCGTGGATATATCCATTCCTCAATCCAGGTGTTAAACTTGTATATAGATCAGATTCGAAAGCACTTGCTTATATAAAAAAGTATATAGGTAAAAATCCACCAGAGGAACACCACGCGTTTTGTCGGCCGTCGGACTAAGCTACTTTCGCGCTACTGCGAGTGGGAGATCTCATCGGATTCTCCAAAAGACCGACCCATCGACTCAAGAGAAGAACAGGGGATGCCTATTAATAGACGAGCGCTAGTAACGATCGCATTTGAGAGTCGAGAGACCTCATCAGCTGTTCGCAGGTCCCGCACTTTTTCTACGCACTCTCCCAGAACAGACCAACTAAGTCCGTCGAGAAGTATGTAAAATGTTCTATCAGATGCAGTGAGGAAAAATCTATTTACCGGACTTTGATTAAAATTGTTTTTAAAAGAAATGAAATTTCTATACTAAAGAGTTCTAAAACACTAAGATATGTGACTAAAAGTATGCTATACTATTATAATTAATAACAAAACGTGTATAAAAGTATGCAATGATATATTGAAGAAACTCATTTTAATTAAAACTAGTTTTCTCCTGTGATGTCTTTTGGACCTTTTATTTATTTCTCATTAGATTAAGTTTCCACAGAAGAAACAGTAAAGAATTTGTAATAAAATCTACATTTTTTAACTCAAAAAAAGTGATATCTTTTATTTTGTAGCATACTTTTCGACTGAATTTCTAATGGTTTCAAACCCAAAGCGGTTCTGAGATTATCCTTTAAATTTTTAAATTACTTTAAATACATCTTTATTATTATTTCTGATTCATTTAATTATACAAATTAATTTGAGTGTACTTTTTGGTTTATTTATTTCACAGAATTTTATTTGTTTTGCCAAGTTTTTCTATATATACGCCACCGATCGGCCGGGGGTTTGTTTTGTTTACTATATAGTTTACTATATGGAATGCCACTCACCAGTCGCGTTTTTCCCGCCGCATTGAGATCGTCGCGTCCTCCGATCGCCTGCGTTTGCGCTGCCAAAACATTCCAATTATCCATCACAGGATGCGCCTCGGGTCAGCCGGAAAGGTGTCTGTGTTGCGGTGTATATTCTTGTGGCTCTGGATCCAGGTGAGTCTGGTTCTATCTAACTCTATTGGGAATAAGGAAACGGGCGCCGGTTTTGTGTGTTTTGTGTTGGCGTCTATAAGTAGCACCAAGCATTTCATTCATGAGATCTACGATTTTTTCTCTAAATACGAAGGGGATTTTCTACGTTTTAGGAGTCTTTGTTTATAGAAAATTATTGTATTTAATGGAATTGGTCTAAGAAGAAATGCTAAACAAGTTTGCTGGATTTATGAACTACTTTTTTTAATCATAATATAATAATAATAATGCCAAATACCAAGCAAAGAAATTAATTATTTTACAAGTTAAAATTAAATTCAAATGTCCCAAGCAGTTCTTTTGATTGAAAAGCACTTGAGGCATTCTTGTACTGCTTATATAAGCAGTTCTTCAGCTGTCAGGACCTTGCTTTTAATAATTTGAAATATTTACTTATTCAGAAGTTTTGTTTGCTTATTTTTATCAGAAAATCAGAAAATTATTTGCTTTCATAATGTTTTTCGAAATACAAAGCAAAGGAATGAATTATTTTACAAGTTAAAATTAAATTCAAATGTCTTAAGCAGTTCCTTTAGTTGAAAAGCAGTTGAAACAAATGCACTTCTTATATAAGCAGTACTTCAGCTGGCAGGACCTTGCTTTAAATACTTTAAAATATTTACTTATTCAGAAGTTTTGTTTGCTTATTTTTATAAGCAAAACCTTTCCTTTAATAATGCATTACTAAATGCGAAGCAAAGATTTGAATTATTTTATAAGTTAAAATTAAGTTCAAATGTCCCAAGCAGTTCCTTTGACTGAAAAACAGTTGAGACATTCTTGCACTGCTTGCATAAGCAGAACTTCAGCTGTCAGGATCTTGCTTTCAATTTCTTTTAAATATTTACTTATTCAAATAATTAAAAATAATATTAATCTCTAAAAAATAGTCAATATAGACTAATAAAAATATGCAAAAAAAAACTGAAGCAAATAAAAGTTGAAGCTAAAGTTAAGTTAGCACGAAATTACACTTATTTGCTTATTTAACTTCAATTTAGATCAATTTAAGCACCTTATTCAACTGTTAATTTTATTATTTATTTTCATGAGGAGTTTAATTTCCAGGATAATTATTTTAATTACTTTCTAAGTTAAAATATATTATTAATTAATATTATATTATATTAATAATACCCAAAAGATTGAATAAAGCATAGAAAAAGCCAAAATAGAAGCCATACGTTTTCAATGTTTAAGCATCACTAGACACACATAATTACCCATTTTATTGGTTAATCAAATCAAATTGTTAGACACTCTACAAATACAATTTCAAGCAAGAACAAAAGCCATTAATTAATTACTTGTTGCCTTTGGCGCGACTTGCAGTCAGTTCGTTTACAAAAAATAAAGCAAAGACACTAGAAAATTATGCAAAATTTATTGTATGTACACCCGTGGTCTTTCTCATCTTTTAATTTGCGAGTACACATCAAAAATTTGTTTTACCCTTTTGCCTGGGTTATTTATAGGCCTTTCGCCTGGCTCTGTGTGTAGTTGCAACGCCCCGAAAATCGCCGAAAAAATAATGCAATTTCGAAACTTTTCGTCACGAAAATACTTGGCAAATTGCAATGCAATTTCATTCACTTTTTCGCTGGCAAATTACTTGCTAATTGGCTGCAGTATCCGGCGGATATCGGTCGGTATTCAACGGACGATCGGTTCCGCTTTTCGCGCACTTGACGGCTCCACAACTCTCTGGCGACTGAGGAAGAAACTCAGGCGTCCGCGAAAAATGGCAGAATCAGCAGAATGCCAAAAAATCCGTTCGACTAGTTGCTCCGACCGCTCCGATGGACATGGAGGGGTTATTCGGGGACGATCCCAAGGCGGAGACGGGCAGATGTAACCTGCAAACGTTGCCTTCATGGCGACCGGCCAAAAAGAGGGGCAAATTATGGGGCGTGGCACACGAGGTATTCGCTTTCAAACACAAAAAATATTATGAGTCCACAAGGAATTCATCAAAAATTATATTATTTGATAGCAGAGCTGCTCAGATTGGGCCTTAAATAATGGGATAATAAATAAAAATCCAAAGTAATTTTTGTCAAACTGAGCAATTAGTATTTAATCCCGTCTGCTGTTATTTTCATTAATTCCTATAACTTTGTAAAGATAAATTCGATCATTTATAAATGTGAAATCACTTTTCCATAATATACTTCAGAGTGCTACGCTTTAGAACAAACAAGATGAAAATAATAATGCCAACGCAAGCATCACAATATCGGAATATCTTTAAAAGAAGGTCCCAATCAATAAGATAACAAATTAATCGCAAGCTCCACGGTATATCCACCAAGATAATCAGTCGTAAAAACGCCTTATACCTGCAATTGGATTAAAGGAAACTCAAATCTCAAGATAAGTACTTTAGCTACTTTTTCTTACGATTGCATTTTCGATTTCCGGTTCCTTGTCCTGTCATCCTTCTCGAAAACGTGTCTCAGTGAGAGCTTTACTTTTATAATGCTGACGATCGTCAATATGAAGAGTGCGGTGTTTAATGCCACAAGTATTGTAACTGGCAAAACAATGTAGTAAAAATAAGTCCAGCCAACTGTGAAAAGGAGCAATATTATCCTGGATTGTTAAAGAAGTTATAGCTTTAATAAAATCGTAAGTTTAAAATCACTTTCCGTGCAGATTCCGGTGCATTTGGCATTCGAATCATCCCAATCTTTGAGGCGGCAGCAGATTCGTAAGCAAGGTTTTTCGTTGCAAACACATCCTCGTAAATATATTTTAAATATATTATATTCATAATCAACCTCGATGGTGTCCAGACAATCGTTAGTCTGATTCTTAAATAACTGATACAAGTCATTAAATAAACTCTGATTAATTTCTTGGACATTCCATTCTGGAAAGTCAGCTTTCACTGTTTGCAGGAGAATAAGCTCAAGTAAGGCTCCGAAAATAATAGAGTAAAGTCCCATTTTGTCTTGAAACATAATCAACGAACAACAATTTTCGACTAAATCCCAATAAGTTTCGTGATCGGAGTTTTATAGCTTTCAGTAAAACACATACAATAACTCAAGTGATTTGCTATCAGCAGTCCTTCGGGAATTTAATTTAAATGAATTTCTTGATTCTTGTCGAGAAAGTCTAATATTTTTCGGGGTATTTGGTGCCTTGAGACATTATAGTTCACATAAGGGGATAATTAATTAAATTTCTAATCTAGTAATTATTAAAAATATATATTATTCTTTTTATTAAAATTTTATTTTTTATTTTTTTTTAGATTATATTTCAAGTATTATAATTCTTCAAAAAAGCACAGTTTAAGTACAACAATTAAGGAAACCTATTAGATTGAATAATTCGAACTCCATATTCCTTATTTTTCTCCACAAAGCTCTTGGTCCAGTCGCCGGTCAGACATCCGTAGTCGCAGTTGCAGCCAAACATGTTGCAAGGACCTCGTCCGCAGAAGCTGCCCACCTGGGCCACTCCGTCGGCGCAGATCCGCACTTCGCAGGTGGAACCGCCGTAGCCGCCCACCGATGAGCAGGTGCCCCTGTCGACCGTAAAGACCAGATCCTCCACGGTGATGCAGCACTCGGCATGGGCATCCCTGACCGAAGCCAGGCAGCAAATCGCGATGAGGAGCGTGTAAACTAATGCTGATCCCATGGTTGGACGGTGGAAAGTGGATTCTTTGCGATGAAAATCGAGCTTATATTCATATATTTTTGCTGAATAAACAAAATAGGAAAGCTTTCTTATAGTATAGTATAGCTTATAGAATCTATAATATAGATTCAGAAAACTAACATTGATAGTGCATAATTTCTAGAAAAAAGATAACACTTAAATGTTATATACACTTGGGGCTACGTTCCTAGAAAACCTTGTAAGCAAAATGTACATAAAATATAAAAACAAAAGCTTAATTAATATATAAACAGTTTAGTTCAAAATATTTGTAGTTTCCATACTTCTTCACTGATAAAAAGTTCAAAACATTTGGTAATTTTTCAAAACTTTTGGTTACGAAAGTAGCTTAGGAATATTTTAGTCTTCTTTTGAGATTTTTTTGTTTTTTTTTTTAAGTTATTTTGGTTTTAAATGAAGCTTAAAATCTCTTAATTCCAGAATTTTAAGACTTATATTAAGTTTTCTGGTCTTATATTAAGATTTTAATAAAAAAATGCACAAAATCTTGAAAGATTTAATTTTTTTTATTAGTTTTCTTCTTTTTTTCTAACAGCCATTCCAAATTAAATTTAAATTAGAAGTTTATATTGAAATATTTATATTGAAATTTGAATATTTGAATATATCTAAGCTTGTGTTTTTTTTTTTTTAATTAGTATTAATGTTTGTTTAAGTTGAAAACTCTTTTCTTATTTCAAGTTAAACAACAAATAAACACCTGACAGCTTTTCCTGACTAATTATTATTATTTTTTAATTAAAAATTTAAAAACAGTGGAAATATGAAGCTAAAAACAAATATTTGGAATTAACAATATACGTTTTTTTATGAATAATAAATGTATAGTTTAATACAAGAAATATAAAATACAAAACTTTGTACATGAAGTATTTAAACTCTATTATTAAATAAATTCTGAATTTTAAAAAATTTATAGCAAAATTTACAAAACAAAAATCGAATAATCGATAATAGAATCGAATTTATTATCAGCTCAACAAAGTTCCAACTAGCAACACTGGTTCTGATCAGAAGCCATCGCCATAACAACCGTTTTTTTTTCAGTCATTTCTCCACCGCTCAACAAGCCAGTTGTTGTTGTGTCTCGCTCGCTCGCGCCGATACCGATAAACGTAGGTGTGCCCCGTCTACTGCGCCTGTGTGCGTGCATGTGTCAGCAGCGGTGTTGTTTATTCCGATTTCTGTGTTAAATGTGGCACTTAAAGTATAAAAACTAAACATTTATAAACAAAAAGTAAATTATAGTGAGCTGGAGTATTGGAAAAAAATAAGGCATAAACGTTTGTTTATATTTGGTACAGTGCGCGTTGCAAGTTGCAACCAGTTTGTTTGAGTGTGTGTGTGCGTGGGAGAGAGACTCTTCAGGGAGAGTGAGAGTGAGAGAAAGAGAGAGACGCCCAGAAAATAGTTTCAGGTTTCAATATAAGAGAAATGCATTTCAATTCTTTATTTATTTATTACAAAAATATATTAAATAATAAATTTTAATAAATACAAACAATTTAATAAATTATTATTTATTTATTATTTTTATTGTTTTGTAAAAAAATGCAGAATTTTAATCTATTATTAGGAGTAAATAATATATCTGAAATATAAAAATTTGCCATTTTAAGTTATAAATTATTGTTGTACTTAAAAAAACTAGTTCAAAATTAATTTAACTACTTTAATTTTTATTAAAATTCATTTAATATTCCTAAATGCATTCCTGCTGGTAAATATTTATAAATAATTCCAATTTGTGAATTAGAAAGCTTAATATAACATGATTGAAAAATGAATTAAATATAAGCTTAATTTTAAATTGATTATTATTATTATTTTGCATTCATTTAAATTTAATATATATATTTTTTTTATTTATTAATGTTATCGATTTTTTCAAATTTAAATTGCAACTTTGCCTATTCAATTAATATTCTTTAATTTTAAAGAATTTTCCTGCTAAATTTCGGGCAGCAAAAATTCAAATAAAGATCGTATTTTCTTTGCTTAATTGATAAATTGTCGAAAAAGTCAAAAAAGACAACGCTGACCAATCCCAAGACCCCCCCCTCTGAGCAATTGTCATAAACAAATTAGGTGCAATTACAATTATGCGGAATTACAGAGCTCGAAAATGCCCAATTAATTGAGTCCAAAACCAATTTGAATCCCAAGATGGAATTTAATAATTTCACAATCCCACTTCAATTATACGCTAATCTAAAAATTTATAAATTAAGAACACTCGAGAAATGTTTCACTGATAAAAAAATAAAACCTTCTTTCAAGATTTTGTTCATTCATAAATTAAAATCTTAATACAAGACCAAAAATCTTAAAATAAGTCTTTAAATTCTGGAATTACGAGATTTTAAACTTAATTTAAAACCAAAACAATTTAAAAAAAGAACAAAAAATCCCAAAAGAAGGCCAAAATATTCTTGCGCTACTTTCGTAACCAAAAGTTTTGAAAAATTACCAAAAGTCTTGAACTTTTTTATCAGTGAAAGTAGGAAATATCTTAAACAATAATTAACGACATTTTAAAACAATTGACTAACAATTTGAGTTTTTTTTAGAGCGCTCGAAAGTAAAAAATTAGAATTAAAATTTAATATCGAATGCATTAAGAGTTTGGTATAAATTTTAACACGTTTTCGAGAGATTTATATTCTTGAAAGTAACAAATTGAAATTAAAATTTAATGTCGAATGAATTAAGAATTTGAAGATATTTTTGGTAAACATTTTAACACCTTTTTAATCGATTTTAAATCCTTGTAAATTTCTCCTTGATTCCTTTTAGTTTTAGGAACGCATCAAAGCAGTTTGGTCACAAAAGGAAGGCACTTAATTGCTGGCAGTGTATTTTATGATCAATTTCATTTGCATTTCTTGAACCTTAATTTCAGGCTTCCAAGATGACATACGCCGCGGAGCGAGCTCTATCCTTTCTGTATCCCACGGCAATTGTGACTTCGGTGGTGTGTTGCATCACCTCGGCGGTGGCCTGGACCCACTGGCGCTACGTCCTCAACGCCTGTCCGGACACCAATTGCGGCTGCGTCCTCCACAGCCGTAGCACGTACAACAGCTTCGAGGGCGGCAACATTGCCTACTGCCACTACGCCACCTACGGGCTGCTCCTGCCCCTGATCTTTGCCATCGTGCTGGGCATCTACCATGGATATCGGATGTGCATTGGGCGGGGCAAGCCCAAGGCGGGCACGGCCACCATCAGGCAGCGGTAAGGGGAATCCAAAAACCGGACATTCTAACTGTCTCTGGGGGTCAATCAGGTTAATCGATCGGTTAACCGGGAGACACACATTCGCTTCTCCTAATTAGGCTTTATGCTAATGGTGACCACGCTGCGTATGAGTAATGACAATTGAAAGTAGTTGAGAATTGAGAACTGTGTTCATTTATTTTAATTTCATTTTAAATACTTTTCTTTATATTTTAGATCCGGTGACCTGGTCGAGGTAACCACGGTTTCGGAACTCACACCCGACGGGCTCTCTCCATATTATTGTAAGTAATTTTCTTATAATTTTACAACTTTTCTTAATAACATTTAATATTATTTATAGGGCTCCCGGCCACCGTCATCTCTGTGATCATGGCCATCTATCAGCTTATATACTCTGCCATATTCACGGATGGCTTTGAGGTGACCTGCAAGCAGTACAGGGAATCGCTCCTGAAGGAAATCCAGGGCGTGGGCAATATTGTGCCCGTAATAAAGTCCCGATTGTCCTGTGCCGCCGTCTTCGACTTCATGGACTACCTGGTGGAGAGCATCTCGTATGAACGGAGGCGCTACGGTCGCATCAATACCGCCGCCTGCCTGTACTTTACTCTGATCTTCGCCTGGTTGGCTTTATTCGCCTGGCTGGCCATCTGCGTCATCAACATTGTGAATCTGCGACGCACTAAATCGCAGAGGGTCTAAGGAAGGTCTTCAAGAACTGGATGATAATATTTTGGAATGGAATTAGACATTCCCCACGCACATTCGCCTTTTATATATTTAATCGTAGCCTTACGAAGCGCCACTTATTTATTAGTAAACAAAAACACACACAACACACATCAATTACGTCCACGGTTCGAGCCGCCATCAAAACGCATTGTACAAATAAAATGTCTGAGCAACAACGAACGATTAATTAAATCACGACAATAATTTTACAAAATATATATCTTTGGGTTTTTTTTTATTTTATATTTAATTTATATTTATAAAGGTATTACTATGCTTACTAAAACTGGACAAATACAATAATACAATGCCTTTGAAATTGCTTTGTGTTTAAAAATTAATTAAAAATGCGGCCCAAAAGTATGATGTGTTAGGAGTTACATTTAATAGCAATTATTATAATTTTTAGCTTCAGTCAAGTTGATTTCAAATCATTTATTTACTTCTATATTTGTTTATAAACTGTCTTCAAAAATTAAATTAAAAATCTTTATTTTGTGACACTCGTTTATGCGCTTAACAAATTAGGGAACTAGGGAATTTATATTTTACAGAAAGTTATATATTTTTATCGACATTTTAAAGCTATGATAATCGATAAATCGTTACTGTTCTTTGTCTCCAACTTTCAATTGGTCAAATAAAAAAAAAACTTTAGTATTATATAACAATTTACATTCGTATACTTTTTAATATTAATGAAAAAGTAACTATTTTAACATTTAAAATATAAATTCAAAACAATTAAAATCCTATTCGATAATAGTAACCGATAGCTTATCTATCTTGAAATCGAGTAGTCGATAGGTGACAATCGACAATTGAAATTTAAAAAAAATATATGAACATTCGGGAAATGTTTCTTTGTGAATATGCTAAGGTGGGAAATATCTTAAACACAACTAACTACTTTTTAAAACAATTGACTAACAAATTGAGTTTTATTTGTTTTTAAATGATGCCGATCTAGCCTGAAATGACCTAAACTGGCAACACTGGCTCTGAGTTACTCGTGGCAGTGTTGCCAGGTTATGAGCTAGATTCTGGACAAAAATAAGCCAAGTCAGATATGAAAAAAGATAATCTAAAAAACAAGCAATTATACTGAATAAATGTTGTTTTAATTTTCTTAACCTTAAAACAAGCAATTTTCCTTATTTTCTTAATTCATTTTGGTTGAAATTACGGCATATTCGCTCCGAAAATTGCATTACCTTAAAATTAAAAAAACGCCAGATCTATTGGAAAAATAGTCAAGTTGTCAGCGCTGGTCGTATGTGGTGATGTGTAAAAACCAAAATTTTTGAATATAATTCACTTAAACGATAAGCTTGGAGATTGGATCCACCCCCGGACAGCCAAAGGAGCAGCAGAATGAACTACAATCCGAACGCGGGTATGCGGAACCGTAAGTGGGAGAACTGTAAGGATCAGGCAAAGCAAGCAAGTATACCGCCAGTCGGAGGCGGCTCCTCCGGAGGCGGCTTCTCCTGGAGCCGGAGTACATCTGGCGCTGTTCACGTTTCACGTTTCCTTCTGTTGCGTTACGTTTCCTTTACCGAGAATGCTGTTTCCAAGCCTGAGTGACTACTTCCTCTAATTCTGTGCGTGTTACTGTTCGTTCTGTGCTGCTTGTGTAGCTTGATTTGCCTGTTTTCCCTCCCGCTTTTCCCTTTTTTATCTGTTCATTCACTAACCGACAGTTGCTCTTTACCCGAAAATAGCCCAAGCTGCCGGTCGCCCGCGACCCACGAAGCGTGTCAGCGATATGAACGCCATGGGTCCCTCGGCTCCCATGATGGGCGGCGCCGGTTCTCCATTCATGGCCCCAACGCCCTCGAACCCTACAATGCTGGATCCCAATGCGATGTACGGAGCTCCAGCGCAGGCCAACAGCTACGGCTTCAATCTGAATCCCGCCCAGCAGCAGCCGCAGCAGCAGGCACAGCAGCAGCCGGGCTTTGGATACGCGCCACCGCCCACTCAGCCCCCGGCTCAACCTATGGGATTTGGGATGGGCGCTCCTCCTCAGCCTGGTGCTGGTCCCCAGCCCGCTGGCCAATATCCACAGTTTGCCATGTTCCAGCAGCCGATTGTGCAGGACATGGCCATGCAGTATGGCCAGCGGTTGGCGGACCAGGGCAAGCAGCTGGTGGAGAACCAGTTCGAGAAGTGGGTACCAGTGGCCAAGCTCAAGTACTACTTTGCCGTGGACAATGCCTACGTGGGACGTAAGCTCCGGCTGCTCTTCTTTCCTTACGTTCACAAGGTAAGAGTTCTTAATTTAAATTGCTTGAAATACTGATCAAAAATTTGACTTCCCCCCCGCAGGACTGGTCCTTGAGGTACGACCAGGAGCACCCCGTTCAGCCGCGCTACGATGTCAATGCTCCGGATCTCTATCTGCCCACCATGGGTTACATTACGTACGTGATCGTGGCGGGTCTGTTGCTGGGCATGCAGCAGCGCTTCTCGCCCGAACAGCTGGGCATCCAGGCGTCCAGCGCCATGGCCTACAGCATCTTCGAGCTGGTCATCTACTCCATAGCCTTGTACGTGATGAATGTGAAGACCAGTCTCAAGACGCTGGATCTGCTGGCCTTCACCGGCTACAAGTACGTGTGCATCGTCTTCTGCCTGATGGTCAGCACCCTGTTCTTCAAGTCGGGATACTATATAGCGTTGGCCTACACCAGCTTCTCCTTTGGGTTTTTCTTGGTGAGTAAAAGCTGGGATTTGACTCGGACTTCCACTTAAAACTTAAATCTATATTTATAGCTGCGAACTTTGCGCACGAAGCTGATTCAGGACAACTCTCCGGCCGCTCCCAGCGGCGCCATTAACTACGATCCTTATGGGAATCCCCAGCAGCTCGACTACAGCGGCGGCAAGAAGCGGAAGCTCTACTTCCTGTTCATGGTCGTGGCGGGGCAGGCACTGTTTGCCTTTCTGCTCTCCAAGCACTTGTATTTGACCAAGGGAGAGGTGCTGGAAATGCCCAAGAGCTTCTAAGCTTAAAGCCAGGATTTCCAGCTAGTTAAATCCTTTCCGCAGTTAAGAGATGATTCGTGAGATTCGCGCAAGAGGAACCTATTTTTATAAATAAATATCAGCTATGAAAGCGACCCCAGCCTCTTCCCTTCTTTTACTTCATTCGGATGTTAATTTTTTATATAATTTTATTGAAAGTTTAGTCTCTGTTTTACGGTAACGTGTTCTTGGTTGGTTGTTTGCTTGCTCTTCTGCTCCTTTTGCCTTTGCTAACTTATTGGCTAACTCTTCTTTTTGTTCGTTATAAAATATATGTGTGAGTTAGGAGCTGTCAAAGCATCGATAGTATTTTGTGAAATATTGAAATAATCCTTAAATAATATGCTTTTCAGCTAAAGATTTAGTCGAGTGATTTTTTTTATAAATTAAAAATTGTTGAAAACAAAAATATGAAAAACTTCAAAGTCCAATCTTTCTATTTAAATATCTTCTTCAAATAAAAAGATTTTCAGTTAAAGATTTCATTAACAATTTAGACGAGAATTTCATTGAAAACAGTGAATTTTTTATGAATTAAAAATTATTGAAAACAAAACTTAAAAGTCCAATCTTTGTATTTCAATATTTTCTTCAAATAAAATGTTTTTTAGTTAACGATTTCATAAACAATTTAGACGAGAATTTAATTTAAAACAGTGAATTTTTTATGAATTAAAAATTGTTGAAAACAAAAATATAAAACCGTAAAAGTCCAATCTTTGTATGGTTCCAATTTTGTGATTCCAGTATCGCTGTCTTCAAGCTTAACATTTTAATAAAATAAAAATACAAAAGCATAAAAGACATTATTATAAACAAAAAGTCGCGATAAAATCCCAAAATCGAATGTTTGACAACTCCAATGGTTGGGTTCTGTGTCTGAAATGTTTCTTGTGGTGTTTTTGGATTTCGATATTCCCGGCTTTCGTTTCCGTTTCCTGCCTGCATTTAGTCTAATTTGTTTCGGTTGCATCATCATCAAAAAATAAAAGGCATAAAGATAACAGCTCCTACTTTAGGTTAGTTTCGTGAGTTTACATAGTTTTTAGATAGTTCGTCGTTGGTTAGTTTTGGGGCCTCTCGACTGCAACTCAGTACGTAGCACTAGCTTAGCGTTTGATTCTGCTTTTATTTTGTATTTTGTTTTGTATTTTTAGTTTGCTAATGCCGTGGCTTTTTCGTTCTTTTTTTTATTATTTTTTATTATGTGTAGTGTGTAGAGGCTAGCGCTTAGTAAATAGTTATAAACATGCTTTGCTTTGTTTTCAACAAATTCCACGTACTAAAAAAATAATACATTTACAACTAATAATTTAGAGTTAAATATATATATATATAAGTTTTTGTTCTGTCTGCCTGGATGCTGCGTATATAGATATCGTAGTTATGTTTTACATAGCTATTATTTTATATATATATTTTACGGATGTGTGTCTGTGTTTGTGGTTCGAAAAACTCATTTAGGCTACATTTGGAATACAAAATACGCAACATAAAAACACCTTTAAAACTCTTTCTTGCTCCTAATCAATAAATTATCGAAAATCAATCGCCTAGCTTTATAACCTAGATCACCGACTGCTTCTGCTGCTGCTCCTTGACAAGATTACGCTGATAGTTGACCAAGTTCACTTTCTTGAACTAAATTACCGTCCCGCCGGGCGCCGCCGTCTGGCCAGGCGACAAGTGCTGCGTGGCGTGCTGCAAAATATATTTAACTAATTAAATTAATTTACAAAATAATAAATATATAAGCTATATACCGTGGCATGACCTGGCCGCGCCCAGGTGTAAATGAACCCATCCTGGCAGGCCGTCAGAAAGCAGTCCTCGCGAAATATCAGCGCCGTGAGCCGTTCGTGGGCAATCTTCTTGCATACGAGCGGCTCCAGCAGCGGGCACTCGTCGAAGCGCGGACAGGCGGGCGTTCCAATGAGCTGCATGGGATCGAAGCTGCTCACGCCCGATGATCCCGCTCCCGCTCCCGCTCCCGCTCCAGATCCGGATGAATGGGCGGCCGCGGCCAGCGAGGAGTGGTGCGACGAACGGCTGAGCTTCAGCGAACCGAAGCTGTGCGCCGTCGAGCTACTACCGATGGCCGCGGTCGCCCCCGATTCCAGAACGGAGGAGCTGCTGTTATTGCTCTGACTGTGACTGTGGTTGTGGTTGCTGTGGTTATGTTGATTGTAGCTCTTTAGCATGCTCATGGCCTTGCGGTGCTGGCGGTGCGCCATCGAGTGGCTGCCGCCCTCGACGCCGGCGGCGGCCTTCTTGTCCGAGCTGCTGCTCAGGAAACTAAAGTTGGAGAGCCGCTGCGTGAGGCTGTTGAAGGCGCTGAAGCCGCTGCCCGAGCCGGAGCCGGAGGAGGACTTGGTCGAGCTGTTGGAAGTCTTGCTGTTGTAGCCCGAGGTGGCTTGAGTAGTACCGCTCCCGCTCCCGCTACCGCTGCCTCCATCGATGCTGTCCGACTTGGTGGCGCTGATGCAGTTGGGGAACTTGATCGAGTTTCCCGTCCCATGCTGGCGACTATTCAGCTTCGAGAACGAGGAGGAGGCCGCTCCAGCATTCGAGGACATGGAGGCCGGTGTGGCGGCCTCCGTGTCGCAGTCGTCGGGGGAGGATTGCGAGGACATTGTACAGTTGGCGGTGGAGAACTTGCTGGAGCTGCTATTGCTGTGCTCGCCGGCACCATTCCCTCCTCCGGCTCCGCCTCCAGCCGCTTCCTTTGTGGGACTGCTGCAGCTGCCGGAATCAACCGCCTGTCCCATGGCCACGGGTCGTATTACCTTGACGCCGTCCGACTCAGCTTCCGCTTCTCTATCGAGACCGCCGTTGAGGTAGCCCCGATCGGTGCTGACGTGCTGCCTCAGCGCCAGCGGATGACGCAGCACGTCCTCCGTGATGTCCCACAGGCAGATCTGCGTGTCCTGGCTGACGGAGCCCAGCCTGTAGCTGATGGCCAGCTTATCCGCCGACGAGGCATCCGAGCGAAACGAGGCGGATTGCGGTCGATTCCGAGCAGCGTGCACGGGCGTCGAGTTCCGGTGTTCGAAGCCACCGTCGAAGCCACCGTTGGCCGTTGAGTCTCCCGAGAAGCGAGCCTCCCGCGATGCGGGATAATCGTTTATCTGGTTCTCATCGTCACTAAAGTCGCCGCCGTCCCAGTTTGTGTACGAGGTGGTGTACGGGTCGAAGGCCACCACCGAGATCCAGGAGCGATGGCCCTGCCCTCGGGCCACAACACGTCGATCCTGCAGCGACCACACGGTGACGAGGTCATCCTCTCCGCCGACTACAATGTACTTGCCATCGGGCGACCAGCAGACGCACAGGAAGCCGCCAAAGTACGATCGCGCAATGCCGAGCAGCTCCATGGTGTCGTAGTGAAAGACACGCAGGAAACCGTCCTGCGAGACGACGGCCAGGTGGGAGCCGCAGGGCGAGAAGCAGAACTCATTCACGCAGCAGTTGTCGGTGCTGAAGACCCACTTGTAGAGCGGATTCCGCGTCGACTTGGCCTTGCAGGTGAGTATCGTGTAGCCGTCGCCGAGCTTGAACGGCTGATAGCTGGGCGCCGTGGCGGCGCACGGCAGCTCCTCGTTGTACAGGTACAAATGACCCGAAGCGTGGGCGGCCAGGAACAGATGTGGCGAATTGGGGAGCCACTTCAGACAGGTCACTTTGGTCTTGTCGATAAGGCGCTGCCGAGAGAATTGTTCCTTGTTAGATAGTCTTTCTCTCAATAAGAGACTTTCAACCACTCACCTCCTCGTTGAAGAGCTTCCTCACCTCCCGGGGTCCGACCTGCGGGGAGACCAACTGGATCTGCCCGGTGGTGAAGCCCACCAGCAAAGGCGCGCCCGTGGGCGTGGCGGCGCTGGCATTAAAGTCGTGACAGCTGGGATTGGTGCCCTTGTAGAACTTCTTGTCGATCGGTTTGCTCATCTCCGTGCCCTGGAAAAAGGGTAAAGAATTTTTAATATCATTTGGTAATAAGTGGAAAGGAGTCTAAGAGGAAACTATGAATATATTGGAAGGATAACGTGCTCAATTGTTGGTTTATTTATACGAATCAAACAAGTTAAAAAAGAACATCAAGTGTAAAAGAAGGCCTGAAACCAGGAAGAAGGCTCTGATAGCTTAGTATTTCTCCTCTAAGATTAAGATCAAGAATCCAGCAATAGCTTATTATTTCTGTTCCAAGATTAAGATCAAGAAACCAGAAAACAGGATTGACTCCGGATTGGTCACATTTGTTAAATGAAAGTTTACTGAAATTAACACATTCTGGAAACGTAGAAGTGTTATAGAAATTAGCGGCTTGTTGCCGGGAATCAGGTGGGAAATGCTCTAGGCCAGAAGCCAGTTAAAATAAATACAAAAAACGAGAATTGCAGGCTGTTTGCTGCTTGAAAAGAATGCCAAAGAATTAGAAACAGCTGCTGCTGGCCAGGGAAGGCAAACAATCGACGATGAGCAATCCCCGAACAGCGATTGCTCTTTACTAGCAAAAGAAATGAGATGAAGATTATGTCAGAATCTGAATTGATCACGGTTTTCCCCGAGTTTTGGGGCATCCTCTCCAGCTGATTACGCAAGGTGTAATCTGGCGCTGCCTTTGGGAGCAATAAACATTCATAAAAAAGCAGCAGCAAGCGAATTGATCATCAAGCGCTCAAAGTGGAACAAATTAAGCCCGCTTTTAGGGGGGGACGACACTGACGACCGCGAGGAATGCAATTGCAACGCCGCTTATCTCTCTGCCCCTTTATCTCTCGCTCTCTCTTTGGATGATAAGCTTTCTCCGCCGACGATTCTATTGTCCACGTCATGTTCTCACCTTCTTGGCCCCGCGAAAGGAGTAGACGTAGAGATCTCGCCCGAAATTGAAGCAGATGCGATCTCCTCCCATCACCTGGCTGGTGGCCACGCCATTCTGATCGAGAACGCCGCCGTTCATCATCGAGTGCATGGAGATGCCGCCGCCCAGACGGGCGTCCACGGTGCTGTTGCCGGGATTGCTGTTATTGTTGTTGCTGTGGCTGTAGCCACTATCCCCGCCGGCGCCGCCATTCGTTATTGCTGCTCCTGCTCCTACCGCAGCAGATGCTCCTCCTGTGGGCGAGGCTGCTGGCGTGCTTGTACTGCCATTCGTTGTGGTCGCTCCTCCTGCTCCTGCTCCTGCTCCCGCTCCCGCTGTGGGTGAACCCGCTGCCGCTTCCCCCGCCAGCTTGCTGGGATTCGGCAGCGTCACCATGGAGACGCGCACCTGCGGCGAGCTCTGGTTGCTGCTGTAGCCCACCCGGTTGGGGCGCGAGTACTCGGAGAGGGTCAGCAGGCGGTAGGTGCCCTCGCGTGTGACGAATTGCGTCTTCAGATCGTCCTTGACATTGCCGTCCAGTTGGTTGGCCATCGCTGTCAGTTCCTCCTCCTCCTCAGCCGCTGCTGCTGCTGCTGCCGCTGCTGCTGCTGCTGCTCTGCTCCTCCGCTGCTGCTGCTGCTGCTGCACCTGCTGCGCCACCTGCCCTCAGCCCATGTGGGCGGGTGTGGAGCCTTTCCAAATCTGATCAAGCTCGAAATAACGGTACTTTGAATACTTTTTGAACAAAATTCAGCTGAGACTCTGGCTCTGCCGCTGCGCAGCTGCTGCGCTACCGCCGCTGCCCCGAAAATCGTTAGATATTCGCCACTAATTAAGCGCCGTCCGTCAGTGTGCGAGTGCGGGTGTGTGTGTCCGTGTGTGTGTGTGTGTGTGTGTGTGCGGCTTGGCTTGCTTGCACTTTTTTTTCTTTCCTTTTGTTATAATTAGATTTGATTCTGTCACTACACTGTGCTTTCTGTGTGGCTCTGCTGCTGCTATTGTTGTTTCTGCTGCTGCTGCTGCGGATCCTGCTGCTGCTGCTGTGTTTCCCGTGATCGGCGGCTGCGGCGCTGCATCGCGGCGCGGTCGGTGCGTGGTGTGCGGGTTGGGTGGGTCGCGTCGCGTTGCGGTTATCGCATCGGCCGCACGCTCGCTTTTTATTCCGCACAAATTACTTAATTTATTTCTAATTTCTTCACCAGTGTGACCGCGCTTTCGGTCTTTTAATAATACCAAAAACGGTCACGCTATTCTGCACCTGAACTAGAGGTGCGGCAAGGCTCCGGAAGATATAGATATATCGATATTAGCTGTTGCGTGACTATCGGTTTCATGGCGGGCAGGTTATGTTTTGAATTAGTGTTTGGTTTATGAATATTTTATTTAATGCTTAAGAATAGTAAGGGTCTTGTTCTATTATTTACAAGTGTTTTAAAATATTAAATTAAAAATCGTTACATTCTTTTTTATGCATCAACAACTTAATTGAGAACTGTACATATATTTTTTTGCTAATATTTTATTGTAATTGTAAAATAAAAATTAACTAAGAAAGTAAAAGAAACAAAGAATGACATTTGTATTACTTAAAATATTTACTTATTACTTAAAATAAAAAAAGGTGTTATAATTAACACTTTTTTTTAAATAAAAACCGACTCTTTAACTTCAAATTTTCTTAAAAAAAAAATAATAAAAAAAACGCTACGTGAGTATCTCGAGACTTTTATCCTTTAACTAATACATTTTATTTTTTACTGAAATCGAATGATTTTGGAAACAAACAAACTTATTTTTCCGAAATAACTCGGGGGATTCCCTATGGCTTATATAACTGCATATTTTTCAACAACAAATATAATGAAAAATTGTTGTATTGTTATGTCATTAAATGGTGTTTTCTTTATTAATTATTAGGCTATATTTCGCATCAAATTAACCTTATAATTAATCAGTGTTTCATCATTATCATTAAATTTTAACCACGCCCCTTTTGCATTCTTTGTTTTAGAATTATAATTATTTATTAAATATTAAGTGGACATGCAATACAATCCAATATATAATGAGCCAAGCAAGCGGATTGCGTTTCAAAAATGTTTCTCCAGTGGCTAAAAGTTTTCCTGCTCGTGTGGACAGTCACAGAGGTGAGTTGAGCGAATTTCCAAGGATACCTCTAGGATCCTCGATCCTCAAAACCATTTACGTTGGCAGTGCTCTGGACGCTCCAAAATGGAAGTCCGATTGGAGTCCATCAATAATATCCCCGGAGAGGAGGAAACTCTAGTCGTGTTCAAGTATCGACTGGTTGGCAGAGAGCGATTTTTAAATGGAACTCTCACTTTACTGGTCGACCTGGATAATAGCTACGAGGGAGCGATAGATGTCTATTCATTTAAGAACGGAGAATGGACTCCAACATATGTCAGGGTGCGCACGACGCCCACCGAGCTGATGACAAACTACATCCAGAGGTATTACTTTGCACCCAATGCGGACACTAATTTGCAATACCGCGGAGTTACTTACCTAAAACAAGGAGAATACTATTTCAAGAACATCCGAATTGCCGTTGACAACTGGCCAACGTTTCCAACTCGCGGCCTAATCAAAATCTATATCTACATTATGCTCAAGGGCAAGCAAGTTGGTGGCGTAGAGGTTATTTGTAACATAAGTGACAAGCTCACGTAAACCTTAAATAAAATTAAATACAAATTATGTACATAAATTACCAACAATCCTTTCAAAGTTTTCAAAGTATTTCCTGGCAATCCCTTTAAGATTTTGCAACTTAATTTCTTTTTATGTGAACTCTTTCCTTTATTTATTATTTTTCGCCTGTCAATGGCGCAACGCAAGAAAAGAAAGCAAACGATTTTAGACAGTTAACAATGGCAGTGACTTTCGTTATTTTAGTAACTAGCCTGAGTGAGTGAGTGTGTGTGGTGTTAGCCGGAAATGCATTTGGCATGTCCTGCGAAATTGGCCAGTGAAGAAGAAGAATGGGAAATGGGAAAATGAAGCTGCTGCTGCTCGCCTTTTTCTCGTTATTTTTCACTGCCAATTGCATTGAAATTTCCTGCTAAATCTCGATTTGGACACATGTCCTCTGTCTCGGCTTTGTCACCCTCGCACACTCCTGGTCAAGTGGGAGTTGCTGCTGCTGCTGCTGCTGCTGCTGCTGGTACTGCTGCTGCTGCTGCTACTGCTGCTTCTGCTGCTGCTGCTGCAGCACAAGTGGCGACCTCGAGGGGCACATTGAACTGGAGTCAATCAAGAGAGCGATTGATAAGAACGGCCACTTGAGGCGAGAGCCCTATAAAAGCCACCGACACTGCCCCAAAGAACCATCCAACACATCGCCAACATGCGCTCGCCAGGTGAGTCCATTCCAGTCCTCTTATCCTCCCAAAACTAAAGCCGACTGAATCCGCTTAGCCATCACCTGCTGCTGCCTCTGGCTCCTGCTGCTCCTTCCGCTCCGGATCCGCTCGCAGTGCGTGGACACCGGCCAGCCGGGCTGCCTGCACCCGGCCGAGGTGGGCATTCCGCAGCGCCACTGCCTCGATCCCACCAAGTACTGGCTCTGCTCCGGCCTTGGGCAAGCGGCCACGCTCAGCAAGTGCCAGGCCAATACAGGATTCGACCAGGATCTCAACGCCTGTGTGCCATGGCCCGCCTGGGTCTGGAAGCCGTGCATCGAGCCGCCAAGTCGTCCGCCGGGCACTGAACCTTGTTAAAATGGATAATTGACATGGGAAATTCTATATTTACATCCTTGAAAATAAAAAGAAACAAAATATATATGTATATTTTTTAAAATACTGCTATAAATTTTATTGTTTTGTGTTAAGTTAATGGTCTCTATTTTATTAAATTAATTGTTTCTTTAAATTGTAAGCACATAAACTGGAGATTCCATTAAGCTTGAATTAAATTTGAATGTAAATGATAACTCCGCATGATTTTTAAAATATTAAAAGCAAAGTGTGCAATAACAATAATTTCATCTTCTTTTAAGGAAGGAAGAAAATATGTTAAAAATATTAATTACTATTTATTAATTTAAAAAAAAATTAATGTTAAGATCTAGAAAATAGAAAAAAAATATTTCATAAAATATTGATTAAAATTTAAAGAGGTATTTATTTGTTTACTCTTTTACTTATGTCAGCGGTCTCTTTAAATTACAAGGATGAAGTGTCACGTATTTGAAAAAAAACTCCTTAAAACATATATATAAATAAATATAAGTATTCAAACAAAATGCATATGAAAAATAAAGAAAGTGTGATGCAAAAATATGTTGATTACAATTTTCCTTTATAATAAGGACATACGCACATTATTTAAACATTAAATGCATTTAAATTTGTTTGTTAAAATTGTCATTTTAAAGATAAATTTTTGTGAAGTTATTTCTTCTAACGGTTATGGGTAGCCTTTAAATTCTGATCGAAAATATAGTTGTAACTACAATTATACCACCGAGCACCCTTTCAGGGTATCTAAAAACGTTGGATAAATTTAAACCGCGCCCCTAATGAGTTGTTTATTTTAGATCGGATCAAACTAAAATAATAGTTATTTACCGATACTAATTTGCCCTTCGACGGAGATAATTGCTCAAAAAAGGGGAATACTATTGTATGATCATTCCAATTGCCGCTGTCTAACCAAGATCGAAATATATTTAACGTTGAAAGGTAAGTCGATTGGCGGTTATGAGATTATTTGTAACATGAGTAACAAGCCAACCTAATTAGAAGAAAGTCTTGGAGTACGTAAGAATATGATAGTTTCAATTATTTATTTCGAATTTTGATGGGAGTCCAATGTTAATTTAATATATTAAATACATATTTTTATTTTCCCTAAAACATTGTGGCTATTTATTTTATTTACTTAATTAACATAAAAATTAACGAAAATGTCATGTACAAATGTGTTGATTAGAATTTGCCTTTATAATTAGGAGTATGTACATAATTTTAATATTTAATTATTTTTCCCGGATCATTGGTGTGTAATTAGAAATTACAAGCATTGAGGCTTAGATTACTAAAAATGTGGAATTTTAATGGTAATTATATTTCATATTAATTAAGCGAATTTTTATATTAACAACAAGGAACACAAACAAATATATGTTAATGTAAATACACAATTTTGTGTTGAAGCTAATAGATGATGCTGATTATTAACACAAATTAGTATTCAAAGAATGTTGAAAACTTGTAAATTAAACATACATTTTTTAGTTCGCAAGAAAAGTAAATTTAGTTTCCAAAAATTGGCTCTTTCAATAGGCTTTCTGAATTAAGCTTCTGAGTTATCCCATAAATTTAGGTAATTAATTGTAGAAAACTTGTAAATGAAATATACATTTTTTAGTTGTTACCTCATTTTGCAAGAAAAGTATATTTAGTTTCCAGAATTTGGCATTTTCAAAAAGCTTCTTTGTGGTATTTGTATTATTATTATTATTATTTATTATTATTATTTTCTTTGTGCAAATTAAGCTTCTGAGTTATCCCATAAATTCTGGTAATTAATTGTTAAAAACTTGTAAATTAAATATTTTATTTTTTAGTTGTTACCTCATTTCCAAATTAGTTTCCAAAAATTGTCATTTTCAATAAGCTTTCGTGAATTTTCTTTGTGCAAATTAAGTTTCTGAGTTACCCCAAAAATTCAGGTAATTAATTGTAGAGCATTTATGAGCACTGTGAATGTGTCAATTGTGTGTTTGCTTTGGCTGAGTGCAAAAATATATGAGAGGCAGCACACACCTCTGAAGAGCTACTTATCTGGGCAATGTCAAGAGCAAGATCCGCGAGAAAGAGAGATAAGTGGGATATATATCTCATCAGGCAAATCCGGTGTGAATCATACATATATTTATGATTCTCAGCATTATTTTTTGCTCGTTTTTATGGCAGCGCTCTGATGATCTGCCGATAGCCAGTTGCAATTACAGCTGCAATTGTTAACGTGTTGCGGCTTCTGACTGAAGGGGTCACGCCCCCGTGTAACAAAGGGGCGGCAATTGTGTTTCGGTTGCCACCGCCAAAGCATTTGTCATAAATCAATACCGCTCCCAGGGGGTTGGTGTCCTCCCAGTCAGCGGACTCTTCCCGCTCTCGAGTGCAATAAGTTGCACTATTTTCGATGCGCTCGCCCGTGCATTCTGTGCAAGCATTTTATTTCATTTCGCAGTTGTCAGTCAAACGCTTTGTCAGCCCGCCGAGCACATCAATAAGCGCGCGAAAAAATACGTTTCAATCGAAAATTTTATTTCTCGCTCTTGGCGTGTGAGTTCCAACAAAATATTTGCATGTAAAAGAATTTTCAGCCATCATCGCACGGGAGCGCAGAGAGGAGCGGGTGAAAATTGTGAAATAAAATTTAGCATACGTGACGTATACGCAATATATTTAATTGCATTGAAGGCTCTCTCAGTGCTCTTTGTTGTTTTTCACCGCCACTCGGTTTATTTTCGTGCAAGTATGTTTAAAAATGAAGTGTCAGTGGAAAAATGGATCTGTATATAGCCGTAATTCTGTGTTTTTATCGAAGGCAACTTTAAATTTGAGCCCGAAACTTCACCGGCTCTTTGAGTAATCAAGACCTTTGCATTGGTAATGAATTTTAACGAGACTATTGAAGTTTTTATTCTTTTGAGACCAAAAAGAAATATTTAAATATTTAATTAAATGTTTAAATATCTACCAAAAGTGTTAATTACGTATACGCAATATTTAAAATCTCAAGGCGGAAACTTCACCGGCTCTTTGAGTAATCAAGACCATCGCATTGTTAATAAATTTTTAATCATTAAAGTTTTCAGTTTTTGAGACCAACTTAAACCAATTTAAAGAAATATTTAAATACCCGCCAAAAGTTTAAATTACGTATACGTAATATTTAAAACCTCATCGAAGGATCTTTTTTTTTTCAAGGCTCAAATATATTACAAGTGTAATTCGCTGTAATTGGGTCTAAACTTTAAATCAGGGCTAAAATCTCTACCTGCGTGCGAGCAAAATAATGGCCTTGTCTTTGAAAATCTCAAAATACTCGGGAAATGCTACAAATGCCACACGAATTAGCATAAATCACTCTCAGAGAGAGAGAGCGAGGGATTTTCCACCCAGCCACGGTAGCTTCATTTAATGGCAGACATTAATAACCCGATTTAATTTATGGCCCAAAACTAACAAAAGCCCAAAAGCTGCAAAACTGAGGAGCAACAAAGGAAGGCCCGACTGCAGCGCCGAGCAGTGCACTGCGGCAATTACTCAAGTGCGCCGGGACAAGGACCTAATATGGCTTAAGGCGCCGCTCCCCAGCCAGCAGGCCAGGTGAAATTAGTTTGGCCCAGCCCCAAAAATGCCTTTGAGACAGTGTTTTGAATTAATTAGCAAGAGGCAGAGGCACTGTTGGCTCCTCCGCTTGTTTGCGGCCTGCCAAGGCTATCTCTGGAAATAATTTACAGCTGCCGTTGATGTCATGAATATGCAAGCAGGCGGCCGGTGGATGTGGACCCACCTGGGCTCACCTGGACTTGAGCGGAAGAAACAACAATCGGGACAAACAAACAGCGCCATAAAGTGGGGCCATTCCAGATTTCAGAGCTTATCGCGACCGCAGCATCACACCTCAGTTCCTCAGTTCCGCTCGATAAGATTCGGAGAGTGTATAAAAAGCGGGCCTTGGATTAACATAGGTCAGTCTATCGAAAGTCTCCCTCAGCTCGCCATGAAGTTCCTTCCTCTATTCGTTGTCCTCCTGCTGCTCGGCTGCTCGTCTCTGGGCAGTGGGGCTGCTGTGGGCAAGCCTACGGGCCAGCCTGGCTGCCAAACGGAGGAGGAACTGACGGTGAGGAGCTATCCCCACTTCTACCTGAAGAACTCCTACTGGACCTGCCAAACCCTGGGAGTTCCCGCCACCCTCAATGTGTGCCCCGTGGCCCAGGCTTGGTTGCCAGCTGTCCAGGCGTGTGTCCCGTGGTCCGAGTGGTACAGGTCACCCACCGTCCAGCCCCCCAGCGAGCCACTCGTTGCTGTCTAAGAAGAAGAGGTCCTGAAATGAAATAAATAAAGTATAAATGAAGCATAATTAGTGGTTTCGTTTTAATAAATATCTGTAGAATCTGTGTGACGCCAAGTCATGGTATCTCTCAGCTATGATAAGTTATCTAATTGCTATAATTTTTTAGCATACAAATATTTTTGTAAAGCTTAAATAACAAATGCAAACAGTTAGCTTGGCAACTGTGAAAACTATTCGTGAGATAAGTACTCGCGATTTCTTCAAACAAATTAACTTTTTTATCTGCTGGTTTTTTTAAAACAATCCTAAATATATCTTTCTACTCCATGTTTATTATATTCTCTCTTTGAATTAAATAAAATAGTTGAAATTCAATTTTATACCTTAACATTTATGCCCACTGCTTCATTGAAAAAAAAATTCAAGACTTTTGGTCATTTTTCAAGACTTTTGGTTACAAAAGTAGCGCATGAATATTTTGGTCTTCTTTTGAGATTATTTTATTATTTTTTTTTAAGTTATTTTGTTTTTAAATGATGCTTAAAATCTCGTAATTCCAGAACTTTAGGTCTTATATTAAGATTTTTGGTCTTTTATTAAGATTTTAATTTAAGAATGCACAAAATCTTGAAATAAGACTTTATTTTTTTGATCATTGTTGAACTGTTTTATTCACAAAATATTTATGGTATTTTTTTTATATTTTAAAATAAACACATTTCTTAAAATAAACTATGCACTTTCTGATAGAGAGTTATGTCTCTTTTGTTGATTAAATGTTTCAATTGTAGTTACCTTCAAATAAATTGCGAAACCAAACTAATAAATTTTATTTGATTATTTATTTATATAAAGATAAGTAATGCTTAAATCAAATTAAGGAATACAAACCTTTTAAACTTAATTGAAACTAAAAACATTGTCGTACGAATAAAAGCAAAAGTTTTGTGAGCAAATAGACTCAAATACATTTTTGCTTTCTCTGCTGAAAAAAAGTACAAAATCATTTAAGAATTTGAAAGGTTTGTTTTATTTCAATTCAAGTACGATCATCTAGAGTAAAGGCGTTATACATATATAAAAAATATGTTTTTATATTCTAGTCAACACTGATAAAAAAGTTCAAGACTTTTGGTAATTTTTCAAGACTTTTGGTTACGAAAATAGCGAAAGAATATTTTGGTCTTCTGTTGAGGTTTTTGTTGTTCTTTTTTTTAAATTGTTTTGGTTTTAAATGAAGCTTAAAATGTCGTAATTCCAGAATTTTAAGACTTATATTAAGATTTTTGGTCTTATATTATGATTTTAATTTAAGAATGCACAAAATCTTGAAAGAAGATTTTATTTTAACCCGTAACATCTCATTTACAGCCATGTCTGGAAGGGACTACAACGGTGAGCCGGGCTGTCGCAGTCCGAAGGAGCTGGAGCAGAGCTATCGGCACTTTTGGGACCCCACCGCCTACTGGCACTGCGGCGGGGATCGGGATCAGCCCGCCCAGCTGCGCCGTTGTCCTGCCAACGAGCTGTTCTACGACCGGGAGCGGCGGTGCGTGAAGTGGAAGGACTGGCAGTGGACCGAACCGCAGGAGCCGCCCACAAAGCCGCGCAAATAAAACACAGGGAACGCATGTATTGAAACAAATTGTCGAAAATATAATTAAAAAGCGCTTTCCGATTTTTCGCCGGCTGAGTGCCGGTTAATTTATGCGCGATGGGGAAGGATATAAGCCGCTTTCGGGGAGGATGTGCCTCATGTGCCGGCTGTTGATGGTCGCGGCGAGGATTTGCCGCCATACGTGCAACAATTACGAAATGTGCGTGGGCGGGGCCCTGCCCCTGCCCCCGCCCCCCTTTTTGGCCTCTGTTTGTTTGCGCAATTTGGTAAATTGACATGACGGCTATTTCCCATGGTCCATGGTCCGCGCTGAGCCTCTAGGACTTAACTTCGCTTGCTAGTTTTAATAATTTTTAATTAGCTGCAGCGGAAAGCTCTCCAAATGGACAAACAAAATGTGTGCCGGGTATTATTCCGCCTCGCTAATGTAATTGCCGAAAATTTGCTTTTGTGCCCCAATTTAATTTTGGAATCAAGCGCCATTAAAGTGGGCGAAAAACCTTGCATTTATAATTATTTAAATTTAAAGCGAGAGCGAGTGCATTTTGTCTATTTAAAAAGCACTTTTATGTGCCACACATTCGCAGGGAAAACATAAATGTTGTGGGAAATAAATAAGCAATCGGGTTTTTTTACCAGAGATGCGTTTTTCGTCAATTTATTTTGCCAGATTTGATGAATATATAAAATTCTGTCATCAAAAATAGCAAACTGGGAAACAATAAATATTTTGCTTAGATTTTTCGAACTAAATTTAACTAAATAATTGTTTAAGGAGGCAATTTTATCTTAGCTTTCCAGGATACTATTAAATACATAGAAAATCTTATCTATAATTCTCTCAATAAAAATTGGAAATAAGAAGAAATAAATATATAATTTAGAAATCAGTTGAGAAAGCCAGAAATTCTATCTTTACCGTATTTAAAATATATTCCTTAAACGAACAGTTAAAGCCATGTATTTATTTGTACATTCACAGCCCGATTTAGTTTCCTTTCGCAACTGTAATCTTTGTTTTTATTTTAGTTTTGGCTTTCTTTGGCTTGCTTCGAGTGTGTGTCCTTTTTTTTGTGTGTTTCAAGCTCGTCCTTCCCCCCACAATTTGATATACACAAATCGATTTACTTGCGCATGCAAATAACTTTATTTGCTAAGAGGAAGGACGAAGACGACGACGAGGAGAAACTGTTAACAAAAAGTCGACAGCAGCCAAACAAATTTGCATAAATCGCAGTTGGTGGCACACAACACACAGCCACACATGTGCTTATTCACACCGATGTACTTACGGATATATATGTACGGATATATACCGATCCAAAGCGACATCGCCATCGCCATCGACACGAAGTGAAAGAAAGGCGCAAGGACTAAGTGCATGCTTAAGTGTTTTCTTTTCTATTTACGGGCCACGGCGTGGGAGTGAGCAGCGGAGCTCCTCGTTTGTTTGTTCTGTTGCGGCTGTGTCCCCCCCTGTCACCCCCCTGTCACCCGTTTTGTGCATATGTAAATCAAGGTAAACAGAAATCTGTTACAGCATGATACCATTACAATGACATGCAACGGATGCCACACCCACGGCAACCACCGTCCTCACACACACTGGCAAAGTAAACTAGATACGTGTCTCATATTGACTGCGATATGTTATACAAATGAGATATTGATGCCTCACCATTACAACGTCAGCTCCGGCCAGGAGCCCGCCTCCCAGACAGACAGCCAGACAGCCGAGAGCCTCGTCCTCCTCGAGTGACAGCAAACAACAGAAATGGGGCCCGGGAACAGGACCAGGACCAGGACCACGGCAAACATCAACAGCAGTAGCAGCAACAACTGCAGGAAAGCCACCGTAACGGGAATGGCAGGCTCGAAAGTCCTAGATCAGGTTGTGGTCGGGCCTGCGACTTGTTTAACCCATCAGCAGCCGCCCTTGAACCGCACACATAAGCACGTGACAATGTTTTTAGATGCATTTAAGAGTTGAAAGGATATATATGTACTTATGAGTCTCTAAACATAATACTAAACATCAAATTTCATTGCTTTTTGTAAGCTTTATAGTTTTCCTATTTAAGCAACTAAAAATTTTTGATCTAAATTTAAAAGTAAGTAAAAATGTTAACTAGTTCCTTTAAGTCTCCATTAAATTACTTCTCTTTTTGAAAGCTTTATAGTTTTCCCACTTAAAAACCTTAAAATATTCAATCCAAATTTAAAAGTAAGTAAAAATCCTTACTAGTTCCTTTAAGTCTTCATTAAATTCTCTCAATTTTCTTCCCTGCTAAAGGCTACATATTCTCAAAGTCACTGATTGCTCTTTGGGCCCATTGTTCGTTAATGGGTTAACCTGCGGCCTGCATGACCATGTTGTAACGGGTTACCGTTGCCGCACCAAAAGGACTCCTTTGCTCCTCCCTTACGTAACCAGATGCGGAGAGAGACAGCCGCATACATAAAAGGGGAAGAAGAAGAAAGCCGAGAAAGGACCTCTATACATGTGCGTGTCCAATCGCAAAGCAATCGAATCACACGGCAAGAGAAAGCAATCTGAAAAGGAAAGGCAAAAGAAGACAATAGGAAAGAGCAGAGGACAAAACTGAGTAATTAGAAATTGAATGCCAAAAAGGATCGAAGTGGAGTCTGCATTTCATTTGGTTTTTAAGCTCTTGAGATAATCATTACTAATATTACTTTTAAAAGAAATATTATAATAGAATCTAATGAACTAAAACAGCTTCAAAAGCCTGCTAAATAACGAAAAAGAAGACTCAACCTTTTGGCTTGTTTACAGATCAGAGAAACCAATTTTCGCGATCAATATCTAAGGACCAACTTGGGCTGTTTGTTCAGTGATTCCAAATCGGGGAAACCAACTCCTGCCCCAAAAAATCAGCAAAACAGCGATTACGAATGCAGAATCGGGGCAAAATGCAATAACTGAATACAAATTTGAAATGTGGCGGAAATTGAAATCGAAGGCGTTGAAGTGATTTCGTCTCGCAAAAATTCAATTGCAGCGGCAACAATCAAGCACCGCAGCAAATGTCTTGAACAACAACAATAACAACAACTGCAATAAGCACTTCAATGGCACCCTCCTTCTTGCCTCGATGTCGTCCTTATTGTGGCACTGCTTCTGGTTACTGGTTACGCGGTTATTTGCGGCTCCTTGCACAATTTTTCCGCTGCATGCAATTTTAATGCGATTTTGGATTTGATTTGTAACCGAAAAATAAGCCAAACAAACTTTTCCCTCTCTCGAAAGTGGTGCTGCCTTGGTGGGCTGCGGTTGCATTGTTGCCGTTGCCATCGTTGTCCTTGTTGTTGTTGCTCCTGTTCCTGTTCCTGTTCCTGGTCCGGGTCTTGTTCCTTCTGCTCCTGGTACTGCTCCTCTCCTTGTTGCTTGCTCGGTTTTTAAGTGCAAATATAAATTCAACGGCGCTGTGAACTCAAATGCAGGAAGAGTGTAAACTGGTGAAAGCCCCTTAAATCAGTGTTGCCAAAGAAAAATATAAATAATAATTATAATAATAAATAATAAAATAATAATAAATATTTTAAAAATGATAAAGGTGGGTTTAAAAATAACATTTGTAAGAATAAATTAAATTTGAAAAATACAGACTTGTAAGAAAAACAAAACATTGTATTACAATAAAAAATATATTGATAATTTATTTTAATGATAAATCATTAAGAAGTGATTTAAAAATATTAAATATTTCTTAAAAATGTATTCCTTACATTAATAAGAACTTTTGAAATTATGATGTTTCATATAAAAAACATGGCTTAGTTTAATACACGAAAACTTAAACACCAAAAAAGATACAACATTTAACCAAAAAGTATGAGATGAAAAATGATAAAGGTGTTAAAAAATCAACATTTATAAGAATAAATTAAATTTCAAATTTACAGACTTGTAAGAAAATTTAGCGGAAATTTAAACACCTAAAAAGATACAATATTTAACAAAAATGTTTGAGTATTTTAGAAAAACCGTCTTAATTGTTTTAATGTTGCAAACATAACAACAGCTGGCTTCTGTGTTTAAATAAACTATCAATAACTTGCCCCATAAACTTATTTATGTTGTTATTTTTGAACTTATATATGTTATTATTTTTCTTCTCTTCATAACTTCATAATAATACAAAATTCTTTTATTAAAAAATTATATTATTTGCTCTAGTGAATCCCTTAGAAATTTAAAATATTTAAGGTTGTGTTTAAATAAACTACCAATACCTCACCTTATAAACTTATTTATGTTACTATTTTTTAACCTATTTATGTTACTATTTTTAGACTTCATAATAATACAATATTCGTTAATACAAAAATGATTGTATTTGCTCTTGTAATTCCCTTAGAAAAAAGGCCATTTAGTCAGCACTACGGACCTCTATAAGCAGAGAGGAATGCGTTGCACCCTGCTGGGCGCTGGGGTCAAATATTTATTTGTTGCAGAGCACAAATTTTATGCTGCATACTTTCATGCGCCGCTGCTGCACAATAGTGGGGCACAAGAGGAGTCGCCCCCCACTGCCGGGGGGCTGGAACTGGAAGTGGAACTGGAACTGGCACTGCCACCATTGGAACTGAGGCGCGCATAAAACCTTCCGCTGCCATTCAAGTGGAAAAGTTTAAGCCAACTTTTCCGAACCCCTCGCCTCGCCTCGCGCAACGCAAACAATTCAAGCGCGAAAATGCGCCAACTGAAAAATCATTCAACGGAAGCCGCAAAAGGGGGGAAAGGGGGGAGGCTAAAAAGGAAGAGGAGGAGCAGGACTGTCACCACTCCGATGGTGGAGGTCTAAAAAGGCCAATTATGGGCCACGGGAAGTGCGACAGTGAATCGAAAGGAAATAATATGCAAGCGCATTGCGTATGCGCCCTGTTGTCAGCTGTATTTTTTTAGCTCCAAAAACTTAATTAAAGTAGCAACACTTTTGCCAAGGGGTCAGAGGTCAGAACTTGAGGCCATTGCCAAAACTTTAGGAGCCACAAAACAATTGTAAACTCAATTAAATCCAAGCACCGCTGCGGCCAAGTCCAACTCTTGACTACAGGCGCAAGTTATCAGCGAGTTCTCCAGGACTCAGCTGGTCCTTTGAGCATTTTCATACTCTGCAAGGTTCCAGGAGGCAGAGGAGCAGTTATTTGGGACTAGAAATAATTTTGATTCCTTATTATTCTAAAATTTAACTTAAATCTAGATTGTAGTTGATTTCTTATTATTCAATATTTTACTTATATCTAGATTGTAGATCTACAATCCAGTCAGAGCACTTACTAGATTTTCCTTGCAGTGTACACACTCTGTTCTCTGAGAGGAAAATCTCCCCGGGTGTGTGCTGATAACATACGACAGTTGTGACTTTAAAAATCCCCCTTTCGCAATTTTTGCACAAAACTTGTGCAGGATTAATGGCCCGAACGGCCCAGGCATCCATGCAATTAAAATGCAACAACAGAGGCATACAGGAGCTGGAAAAGGAGGAGCAGGAAGCAGAAGCAGGAGCTCCCGTGGCAACAGCTGCAGGAGTGGGCGGAAATGGAGCAGAAAGATTGCTGTGACTTTGGAGCGTTTGGAAAACTCGCATGTGTGACGGTCGAGGCCCGGAGATAGCCACGCCATTTAAAGTGGCTGCCGAGGCAGCAAAACGAGCAGTGGCAACAGAATGGGTTTTAGGGGTGGAGCGACCACACTAGTTAGTGCCGTGCCCCATGGGAGGTGATGCAACACACACACAGCACACACAACCAGCATTGTCCAGGCACATATACTAAGCACACACGGTTTTTGCCCGCAATGGCCAAAGACAAATAATGCAATTTCCTGACTAACTCATTTCGGGGTGGCACTGGGAGCAACTGCAACCGTTCCGTGTCACTGACACTTTGCCCTCGCTGCCTGGCCACCACTCAGACATTTATTACCTAGCCGGATGGGTCTGCGAGTGATCAAAGAGAGCGCTGGGAGCTGTGAGTGCACCCAGAAAAAAAGAAGGAGCAGCACGGAATGGATCACTCTAAGACCCACTAGATCTCCTCTCAACCTCCACGTGAGTCCCTTTGGGTCCGCTGATGCAATCATTGGCAACTTCTGGTTTCATGTTGCATTCGCCACACACACCAGCAGCAAGATTAATGCCAGAGCAGCATCGAACTTTAAACTCGTTTTTAGTTCGTTTACACTTGGAGAAATACTTGCTTAAAGAAGGATTAAGCAAAGAAGAAGATCAGTATAGTAAAGGAAGTAAGCCTTAAAGTCCTTAATATCCAATATCTTAAATCCAGAACATTTCCTGAAGAAAATATTCCCAAATTAAACTCCCAACTTTTCCGAGTGTTCGCTGCAGAGAACTCTGGGTCCAAAGACCTCCAAAGGACTCGCCGGACTCGATGGCAGACGAAACATGTGTTGAGCAAAACCAGTAGCATGTCCTGCAGTTGGTCCTTGGCCCTGTAATTTGTTCCCCCATTCGCCAGTCGTTGTTTGTTTGTTTTGCGCACAAAGTTTGCGGCGACAATTGTTTTGCGGTGTTGCCCAAAAGGACGAACCCTCCTCAGAGTGGCAATCCTGGCAATCACCAACACGCACGCACCCGAGACAAAGTGCATTGATTGGGACTGCTGTCGAAAATGATTTTGCGGCTGTCGGGTTATTTTGTATTTGGCCAAGATTTATGGCTGATTTTTCCTGCCCAACAAGGAAATGTCACTTCGATACCTTATCATATCAGCTGCCTATCAATTATTTTCCAATCAATTTTAAATTAATAACATTTCAATTCGGACACTTTTAATCGCGATAAGTGGCCGCTGGAGAACTCTATATAAATTTAATCAGTTGTCGCTGCAGTTGCGCAACGAGCGCCACTGGGTCCACGGGAAGCAGCCGAGGTATCCGCCGGCATCCACGAATGCCTTGCCGCTCTCGCAGGGCAGCTCCTTCACGCCCTCGTTGGTGCAGACATAGAAGTTGGTCAGGTTGCTGGCCGGCTGCGGCTGGTACTGGGTGCCATCGGTGCATGCAGGAACCTTGGCCACCGAATTTACGCAGGAAGGATTCATCAGGTCCTCGGGCAGGCAGCCGGAGACAGTGGCATTGTTCACAAAATAGTAGCCTTCCTCGCAGTGGTCGGCAATCACTTCGCCATCGACGCAGAAATAGAAATTGCGAATGTCCTCGTCGCCCCAGAGCTCATCCTCGGACTGGCAAACGGAGGTGACGTCGCTTCCCAAGGGACCCAAGGAGGCGGCGATAGCCAAAGCCAGGAGGCCAAAGAAGATCATGAGGGCTGTAAGGGAAATTCAATTGTTATTAACTCAGGGATCGGGTGATAATTTCAGATATTAATTTTCTATCTACGCTTCTGTTTTCATTAGTTAAAAAATAGTATATATTAATTTTACCTTTAAGCATGTTGAGTCCTTTTTGTTACTTCCTTTTGATTCAAAGACTTAAGACAAACTAAACAAGGTTGAGGCCAGTGTGTGGCTTTTATAACATTTTATGCCATCGATAAACTTATCGGGACTCTCGAGAGCGAATCCATATCATTGACACCTCGGATGATGAACGTAGTGCGAGGCCTGTTTTGGCTTCTGGTGTTGCTCATACCGCTTATCTGGTGTTTTGAATGTTAAGAAAATGGAGATAATGGCAAATTCTTGGCTAATTTCCAATGCCAGGTATCGAGAGTCTCAAGTGGCTGGTTAAGTGATGAGCGCCTTCCCGGAATCAAGGTATAAATTGTTCTTTGGGGCCCTAGTATCTCACCTGCTGCTGGGCCAACGTCTTTGTATTTTCCCCGGAAACTTTTAATTGAATTCCCATCGATAGCAAGCCTATTGGAATTTATGTCGATTATATTGTCAACTTTGTCCGGAGCTACCCGAAGTTTGCCTATTTAAACTTCGAGCTCGCGTAAATAGAGTGCAAAAAGTGGGTAGGGGAGAAAGCCAAGTTGAATTGACAACGTGACTTGGCGGCAAAACTGCCAGACGGGAGCCAGTCGGCCAACTTTTTTTCTTTGCAGGTTATGGAGGTTATCCTGAAGGTCTCGCCTTCAGCTGAGCTCTAAGCCAAATCAATTAGAACTTCTGACAGCAGCTGGGCCTGCATCTGAGCGACGAGCCCGAACCCGAATCCGAAAACATTGCCCCATTATCAGGGCTCCGACTGGCAGAAGAGCGTAATTAAATTTTCGACTGATTTCAGGCAGCAATAATTTCCAATTTGGCTTCATTTGAAAGGCAATTAATGTCTCTGTGCTATCGGTTAGATAAGGACTCGTAAGACTGTGTTCGTAATGCATGATGTTCGGTAGTCAGAATTTACTGTGATGAATCATTGAGACACCAATGAAAGCATTTAATGAAGTGTATTTGTTGTTATAATACGATTATAATTATAGGAGGAAGTGAAGGATTCATTTCCGATATAGCTTTCATATAAAAGATCATAAAATTAATACAAAAGTCATAGCTGCATGTCAATATATCTTCATAAAATCTAACCAATGAGACCTTCCTTACAAATAACGCGACTTTCGACCAATCAAACGATGAGAGTGGGAAATTTTTGGCCAGCCGCCGATAGAGATCTTCGGAACCTAACTTGTCACGCGTGAAGAAACTTTAAACTGAACTCGGTTATCTAATCAGCAGACTCGTTCTGCTGCTGCTGCTGTGATGACGTCACTTTTGTCCAAAATAAAACCCGATGAAAAATGACTGTAAAAATAGCACTGATAGCGCTGCTGCAGGGAGAGAACATGGAGAAGTCGTGCAATGAGCATGAGTATAAAAACGAAAGACAATGCCGGCGACGACATCAATCAGTCGAGTCGAGTTTTTCAGTTCGGAGCACGGAGCAGGAAGCAAATAAATTTATTAACGAGCACAGCTTATGGCCAAATGATGAAACCCGAAACAGTGCTGGAATAACAGTGTGTTTACTAGGAAATTGCAATAAGGAGAAGGAGAAGCGAACAGCGAGCCATTCGTGATGAAATTATTTATGAAAAATAAATGGAATATTCCTCTCCTGCTGCTGCTGTGGCTGCTGCTGCTGCAGGGAGAGGTCTCTGCTTCCGCACCGGCAATATGCAGACACGCCACGGACATGTGGGGAGATCCGGACCCCAACATATTCTATGTGTGCTCCGATGCCGGGCAACCGCTGCAGCTGCGATGTCCGCCAGGCCGGGGATTTTTCAGCGGTCTCGGCCACGTCGGCTGCCTGCCCTTTGACCAATGGCCGGCCTGCCTGCCAGCCCCGGACGAGCAGGTGAATGTCGCCTGTGACAGCGGCGAACACCTGCTGTCGCCCTGGGCCTCCGCGGATCCCAATCAGTTCTACCTCTGCCCAGGGCCAACGACCACACCTCTGCTGCTCACGTGCGCCGCCGGCAAAGGATTCCTCTCCACCGAGGAGGCGGTGGGCTGTGCGGATTGGTTGCTGTGGCGCCGCCAGATGGAATGCGAGGCGTACTACTGATTGCCGGTGGATATGTATGATAAAAACAGCAAATAATCATCGTCATTGGATGCAGCACCTGATCTCGAATCTTATTTAACTTGTGGGGTAAACCTTCTGTGCCATCTCATTGACTCACTCAATATATAGTTTTATCTCTGTGAATAAAGTAAAAAGTATCTATTTATTTCGATTGTGGATGGGTTTCTTTGTCTGGAATGCTGATAACAGAGCAACATCTTGATAGCGAAAGCAATTTGATGGCAGAAAGTTAAAATACTTGTTAAGCAAACAGAGAAAAATAATATCAATATTTCTAAATTTAACAACAAAATATAAAGAAAACTTCACTACTCTTTATTCTGCTTTAAATTATCTTCTTAAATAATATTAATAATAATATATAGAAAACTTGACTACTCTTCATTCTCTTTTAAAATCTCTTCTTATTTCTCTTTAAGGTGCTAATCCCTTATTGCAAATAGTACCCCATCATCGGCTGTATAGCTCATTGGAGCATATTAAATGATGTGCTCTAGTAAATCCTTTTAGTCCTCACACTTCCACAAAAGCCACGCATTATCCTTTACCATTACTCTCCTTTATGTCTGTCTGACAGCCTCACGGTGGAGGTCAGCAGGACGACTCCTAGCCGTCCTTTGATGTGTCCTTTTACTTTGTCATTCCCTTATGTGGCGTTATTTTTTACTGAAGCAGCTGCTCCTCCGCCAGCTCTCCTCCAGCGCAACTTTCTCGTAGTCATAAGCCTTTGTTCTTGCCGCCATAAAACATCGGCCAGGACCAGTATATATACCTGGCCATAAGAATGATGACACATGCAGCTGGGCATTTCGCATAAAAAAACAGAACAGACAGACAGACGGGGCGCTCTATCGGAAATTGCATTTTGCTTTGAGCGCGTCCAGATGCAGGAAATTACTGTCAACTGTTAACGGCCAGGATCTGGGATCAGGATCCCAGGACTCTCTTTAATAAATCTTCAATTTGCATATTCCTTTCTGTTTTTTTTTTCTGCGCTCTCTCTTTTACGCTGGGCCATTAATCAATGGCCAGAGGGCGATGGCTGGCTGGCAACATCACGTATACGTATACGTAATTTTAATTGCCAATGATATAAAAGTGTTTAGCCTTTGAGAGTGGGTCGCAATTTAATTAAATGTTTACTTGCTCAGCAGAAATCAATGAAAGCGACTTCTAATTTATTGCCTGCCAGAGAGAGACGGAGACGGAGAACGGGACACACCCGCAGGAGCCGGCAGGAATCCTGCATCCTGCTGACGCAGACAGCGAGAGTAATTAAGCGATTGCCAGACGAAAGGCAGCTGATAATAGCCCGGCGAAGGCTCCGCAGGACTCCTCATCGGATTTTGACCATTAGGTCAATAGCTTCAACTGCAATCCCAAAGGGAGTGTGGCAGGCTCTCGAGAAAGTAATAAATATAATTTAAGAAAGCTGAGTCAGTTGGGAAATCAATAAGGACTCAGCATATTTGTCGCTGGGAAGCTGTGATGGCAAAAGGGGATTTTATGAATTTGCTTTTTATACAAATTGTAAATATTTAATTGTGACTTTTGTCTAAGTACAAAAATATTAATTCTTAGCAGCTTAACTCTTAAAGGATTAAAAAATCATCTCTAATTCCTTTGTATTTTCTTGCATAAAATAATAGTTTATAGAATTTTATACAAAGATAAGTTAAGGTTAAATAATTGTTCAACAAAAATAGGTTTCCTGCAAATAGGAAATCCATTTCTCGCATCCAGAATAAGGACAAATTATCAGAGCTACCGGAACACATACAGAGCACACTTGCCAGACGAGGATTCACTGGGGACCCATGACGCCTCCTCTCCCCCCCCGATGTCCCTGCTCTCCCCTGCTCTATGCATCATTGTTAAGGGACTCTCCATTTCGTTGATTGCCCCACCGCAGGCGCAATAATATTGATCGCCAGCAAATGTTGTTCAGCTGCCCTTCAATTTATGTTCTCTTCTTTCTCGCTCTTTGCAGCAAAATTTAACCAAACACACAACCAGCACACAACACACTCGGTACCCGCACACACCAGCCAGCGAGTTAATGTGGCAATGCAAATCCCAAATATGGGCAAAAATGCCATTCGAGGTGGCAGCATCGCTGTTGGCCCTGTGTGTGGATGTGGCACCAAGGCCAGCTGCGATTAAAGCCGCCAGCCCGGAATGCAAACATAAAAGGAGCTACTGTTGCAGTTGCTGTTGCAACTAATATACGGACAGGAGCGGATTGCCAGGACAATTCTGTCAGAGGAAATGCTTAAAGAATAGGAGTAAATTTCAGAAAATATTTAACAAAGTTCAAACTGAAAGCACATACCATTTAGAAGACTTCTTAGAACTGGTTTCATAAACAATCAGAGTGTAAAAATGCTTGTCATAATCCCCATTTTTGCGGCTCCTCCGCTCCTGGCCACCTGTGCTGTGGCTTCAATCCATTTACAGGTGTTTGCCCAGAGTCAATGCAGACGCAGCCAGCCGTAAAACATTTGTCACATTTGCATTAAAAGCAGCAGCAACAGCAACAGCAGCAGCAGCCATCCGGGGAACCTGCTTTATGTGTGCCTCCATAACCGAAACCCACACCGAGACCACTGGCAGGCTATGCAATTTATTTGCACAGTGCACTTGCCAATTAATTCTTATCTCAGCAGCAGGCATGCAGGTTGCCTTCCCGACTGCATAAATCAATGTGCCCGAAATGATAACTCATGCGAGAGCAAGGTGCAGCACATATATCCTGCTCTAGATAGCTCATCCTCCGTTCGATTGGGAGGCCCGAAATGAGACTGGCATGGAGTTGATAGGGAGACATTGTGTGTGTGTCTAGCAGCTCACTCAATTTCATGCTGTCAAATGTGCGATGCCTCCGCTGCAGGAGCTCCTCTTCCCCCTCGGCTGTGGGCTTACTTCCTGCCAGCGGCTTCTAATTGAATTGCACTGCTATAATGGCCGGATTCGGCCTTGGTGGTGCCTCCTAATTGAAAAGCCCGGCTCCTGGAATTTACGATAAAAGTGCTGTTGCCATGTGCCATCTGTCTTCCGAGTCGATTCAGAGATTTAAGCTCAACGGCAGATAAATGTCTGCTAAACTGAGCCCGGACTTCGGGTGGAGAAGGATTATTAACTCGACAGCCTGTCATCTTTCATCTGGCAAAATGAAATCATTTAATATTCTATTTGGGGTCACCTGGGCATGCACATAAAACGAAAGTTTTCTGCGTCATTATTCATGCATGCTAATTTGATTCAAAGCCAAAAAGGAGACTTGCTTTGCCGGCATTTAAGGAGGATTGGATTTTAGGGGAAAAGCTGGATATTTTTAAGTTTTATTTTTACCTAATTTTTAATACCTTAAATATTTACAAGTGTTACAAAAAGTGTTTTGTATTCGTTGTTTCTAGTTGTTAATATGAACGTTCTTTCTTTAAATTGTCAGGTTAAAACGTAAAGAAACTGAAAATAATAAAATACAAGAATAAAAAAATTCTCCCTGTTGTCACTTTAATTTATTTTCGTAAACCTGCCATTCTTTTGAAGTTTCTGAAAATAAAAATGGAAAATCTCTCAGCGCCAATTTTGGGATGCGGGCCTTGTCCGGTTCTCTGTGGATTACCCAAAGGCAAACACAGCCGCCACAATAACTGACTGGGCCCCGCATTAATTCATATAATTAAAGCGAACCAATTATAATTGTTTCGAGTCCTGGCACTGGCGGCAACGGCACTGTTGCTTCCAGTCTCCTTGGCCGCTTCCTTTGCTGCGCCACCTGTCAGCAAACCTGGGGACGAGGACAGGCCACTTCCTGTTTTCCGCTACCGTCGCCTTCGCCTCAGGTGAGGCACACGCAGCCGCTGGGAAAAGCTCGCGCGAGCAGGTAATTAATTATGTCAGCTGCAATGACGGCACTGAAAATATCCGGCCAGGTAAGCCCAGACCCGGACGCCCAGCCACTCCCCCCGGGTGCCTCCGAGGAGCGGCGAATAAAAATGGAGCCGGGCCAGGGTCGTTGGGCCAGCGGAAACGGAAATAAGCACAAACAGTTGGCGACGGCGACGGCGGCGGCAAGCGAAACAAACAAGTCGCTCTCGCAAAATGATTTATTAGAAACGACATTTCAATTTTTCATAGCCAAGAATAAGAAGCGCGTAGAAATAAATATAAATTTGCCTGTTGACAAAAAAAATGTAGCAATTTCACATGCAACTAAATGCGTATTTCCGGCCGGAAACGAACAACAACGTTTGTGCGTGGCGAAGAAGGAGAAGGTGCCTGAAGGGAAGGCACTTCGCTGTTTGATCGAGCCAGAGTCGTCTCCGACTAGAAGGTGGCAGACCCATCGGATTCAAGGGTCCTTCTCTTAAAAGGGACAACGAGATACACACAAACACATACGCAGCCGGCAACCCGCAAGGAAACAATAAATTTGCAGCAATGCGAAACGGAAATGTTTGCAACGGAAATAGAGGAAACGCAGTTGCAGTCCTGCCGTTGTCCTTTGCAATTGTCGCACGGCGAACGGGGCAAACAAACAAAGTAATTGGTGCACACAAATTGCCCAGCCAAAAGGAGTGAAAGGAAGATGGAGATGGCAGCAAAAAAAAGAACCGGAGAATTGCCACTCGAAAGGAAAGCACAAGTAATGGCCAGTAGATTTTATTATGACCATGACGCAGCCGCTGGTGGCAACTCCTTCATCCTGCCCTTTCACCGGACCATAAATTATGCATATTTAGCAGAGTGAAATTGAAAACTAATTAATTACACTTGCAGCCCCCGGGCAGCAGCAGCTAAGTGAGGTGGACCCCGTTCGTTTGCTTGTGCTGGAGAAAAATGTTGTTCAACTTTTTAATTGCCAGCATCAAGTGTTTTTCAAATTGCTCTTGGCTGTAATTATGGTCGAAAAGTGGCTGAAACGTGAGACATTCTGGCGCTGGGCAAGGGTCGTCGCCATTGCCTGGCTAATGGCAGTCAAACTGGAGGGAAACTTCCAGACACTTGTTGGTTGCTGTGGCAGCTCGTGCAGCCCTTGACGTGTTGCCTACTTAAAGGCGTGGCTAGAGGACACGGAAAAAGGGAATTTCGGGGTTGTTTTTTTAAAGATTAAGCCCTTTAGGATTGTTAAATAAAATTTAAAACTATATTGTATATTTTTTTCGACTGTATAACTCTTACCTTTTATCTTTTCCCGACTCTTAGCTTGTTTAATGAATTAATGCAAGACGGATACAGCTGCTTTTCCGGCTCCAGTTTAGCGCAAGGAATCCGCTTAGCTTACACCTGCTGAATCCCACCAAAAAAGTCCTGCTGGCTGTCTCAGTTGAACGGGCTAATTCAACGCTTTAAATTCAAAGTGTCAATCAAAGCTTTGGTATTGATTCCCGACTCCATGCTGGGAGGGGATAGGACACCACTCCAATCCAAAAGGCAAATGCCAGCAGCCTGCAGGAGTCACGTATTCCGGCAACCGGAGCCATTTTCCATCACCTGTCTGTCTGGACTGGCTGCGATCCCTGCGATTCGATGCCGAAACCGTAGGCATAACATTATTTTCCATGGCCAGGTCCCTCTATATATACATTTCGCAGGAGTTTTATTAGTTGCCCAGGTCGCAACCCTTTTCAAAAAGCATGATACTAATAAAAATCCATGTTAATGTTGCATGAATACCAAATAAATTGAGGCAGCCAACACGTACGCCGGCCGCACCGTTCTCCAGCTCCCATTTATTGATTGAACATAAAATTGGGCAATTTCATTGACGTAACCATTTTTTATGCCTAAACAGGCGGCCGCCGGGGAGCAGTTGCTAAAATTGGCCAAGATGTCCGGGGGTTCAATCGTTTGTTGTGTCTTGTGTAAATTATTTATACTCCGGGCAAGTGACAAATGAATGCCATGTCCGAGTTGCTTTCCACCGGTTAAGCAACTGTCGCCGGGCTTATCGATTTCTGGTGCTGCTTCCGTTTCCGGTGTGCTAGAAGGATGTAGGTATTACTTTACAACTCTTCTTTTTTGATATTTTATGAATCGTTTGCTTTTAGATATTTACATAAAATACTATTAAAGTTTTTAATGACATTTAATTATATATTTTTTGTGTTTGTTTTCGTTGTTTAGCTGATTTTTCCAAGTGCAGGAAAATCGCACACAAAATGCATTGCGAAATCAAGGCGAGACTGGCAGCTGATGTGGTTGCAACATCTACTGCCATCGCTACCCCTTTCCCAGGACGCTTCCAGCCTCCGTCTGATGGTCCTCTCATTTCGAGCCGCATTATTAATGCCAGCCAGCAAGTGTGTGCGACTGGCGTTTGTTTGTTTGACGAGAGATTTTTAGCGCGAATCAATCAAATCACATGACTGCTTGACTAACAGCCAGTGATGTGATTGATGAACTGCGTCAGCGACAGCGCGACGAGTGGGGGATCCTCCTGCAGGTCCTTGCCTCGATTGCCACTCCGGATGACACGCACCAAGCAAACAGAGACAGAGACAGAGACAGGACTGCCATTGGCACTGCGGTTAACTGGCAGAGTCGCAGGATTAGCTTCGTGGCGCAAGAAGGAGCGCATTATTGATTAGTGGCTCGTGTGTCCTGGATGGGGCATTATGGATGCGGCATTAGATGCTTAATCAAAATCCTTGACATCGAACGAACGGCTAATGAATATTTAATTTCTCGCTGAACTCGGGATTATTTAAACGAGGCGAAGGACTTGAAAAGTTTCCCAGAGTCGAGTGTTTGCATATTTCCGGGGCAAGTCCTTGGCTTGCCATATGTGCTGTAGTAATAAAATATTTTATTACTATTTAAGTGTATTCCTTACTCGTAAAGTTTTGTTGCCTTTGCTTACTTTCTTTTTTTACTTTTTCCGGAATATGGCATGCAATGTCACATGTGACTGAACGACTTGGCATCGTTCTTGAGCATTTGGCATGCAAATTCCAAGTCAAGTTAGTGAAAGTCGGAAAATGTCAACGCCGGAAAATCTGGAACTGTCCCCGTAATCTGACTTCTGATGAACTTAACACGATTTCTAGGAAAAAGTAACCTCATTTGGGACTCTCTCTGTGGCCTCTTCTGTTGCTCTCATTAGAGTCCTGCCAGGTTGGGGCATTTACCTTACCTCATACGAGCCCATAATTTGACTACATTCTCCTGCCCACATCCTCAACATCTCCTTTATGTAAATGTGCGAAAATTTCATCATCACACACACACTCATGAACATCAAATGAAATTGTATTCCTGCGAAAAAGTGGCTTCCTGCAAAATGTCTTACTCTCCCACCGGTGGCGGCAGCTGGTGGCATCCATGTCCATGGCAGGACTCCGGAATCGAGGACGTTGCTTCTGCGGCTCATCATCATCATCAACGGAGACTGGGCTCCGTCGACGTCGTTCCCATTTCATCATTGTCATAACTTTGTGTCACAATTTCGTCCTCGTCGGTAGGTCCCATGTGTCTACAATTTTTTCGACTAGAATGTGGCCACTTTTTTCTCAGCTTCAGTGTGCCTGAAAAAAGTTTCTAAAGATGCACTAAAAAAAATAGTTTAATAAAGCTGCGGGACTACTTATTAGGAGTATCAAAAAGGAGAAGGAAAACTATTTAAGAAACTGTGGAGGAGTATGTTTAAAAATATAATTAATACTTTGATAAAGAGTCCCGGAAATCCCTTTCCTTTTATTATTTTTTCCAGTGTGACTGCAAGAATTTCGATTTGTTTTGAGTCTCAGTTGCAGCTCAACCATTTCGCAGACATATTTACTTTATTTGAAAATACTTTCCTCATTGTTTGCTTTAACTTTTGCCGATCGGCCTGCGGGCGGCATTTTGCACCAACTGCGACTGACACCGAAAAAATAAAACGCAGGAAAGCGATGGCAGCTCTTGGGGGAATATTTACACTTCACTCTCGACGGGCAGTAAAAAATATTTCACACATTCCCAACAAATAAGGATTTCATCCGTAGCCCAACAGCATTCACAGGACAATTTATTATGTCATCAAGTGGCATCCTATATGCTCCTGCCAAATACGCTTAGGAAGCCATATGTCTCCGGGTTGGATTTCAGCTGCGCCTGCGATTCTTCCAATTTGCAAGCAAAATGCAAAATGTCTTCTCCAGAACTTTTTTCGAGAACTTTGTGTGGACCACATTGTATAATGCGATGATTGAAAAATTTGAAAGTAAACTGTGTGCATCCCGAATCCAAGCTCCGCAGAATGGCCAAGTTAACGCTCCGAACGGACTGACAAACTGCTTTAAGTGGCCAAACTTTTGCCGGCAAAGAAAAAATGCCAAGCGGAGAACACAAGTTGAAGTAACTTTACATTGTAAGTCCGTAAGGCAGGTGCCCCCCGGGAGAGAGCCACAGGCGGAGGCGAGAATAAATGTTAACAAGATGACGGCGGCGATGAGGAGCCTGCGAATGGTTCTTTGTTTTTTTCCTTGAATGGAAAAAATTAACTGAACTCGAGTGAAGTGGCAAAAAAAAAACTAAATTTCCTGTATACATTTGCATTTGCCACACCGAAAGAAATTCAGTTTGATAAGAATTTGCATATTTGCATAGTTTCTTGAGCTGTTTAAAAATAAAAATTTCTAACAGGCTCTGAAAAGGATGATCCAAAACTATCCTTTTTAGAGCCTGTTAGAGGCTTTTATTTTTAAGTATTAACTTTCTCGAAGAAAAGTAGGAAAAGATCCAAGTTAAGAAGCCATACTCTCCCGCTTATAGTTTATGTTTCCAATATCCTTGAATCCAATAAACAAATGCCTGAAATATATATTTTAAGAAGCCATACTCTCCCGCTTATGGTTTATGTTTCAAATATCCTTGAATCCAATAAACAAATGCCTGAGATATATATTTTTTCCCGGGAAAAAAGTTGGCCTGCGCATATTACGCGCAAATGAAACGCCCGGACGGACAGTCAATGGCATTGAAGGTTGTCTCCCGCGCCATTTGGCCCCCGCATTCGGGCCACCGTCACTGTCATTTGGCCAAGTTCTTGGCGCATAAACTTTTGCTGCAACATTTGCCTTCCCATTGTTTCCAAGGCAGTGGCAGGATCTATTGGGTGAGGCTGGAGGGGATGGAGAGCCAAATTAAAGTGCATTGTATGCTAAAAGTTTTCTGCCAGCAAACCGGAACAATGAAAAGTTCATGAAAATTTTTGCTTCAACGCATAAACAATAAACATAAAACTTTTGACCATTAAAAACGCGGCCCCTTGCCCAAGTGACAGTTGGTCTGCCTTTGGTGAAACAGGAATAGGGACAGGGACAGGGACAGGGACAGGAGTAGGAGCAGGGTTTCAGGGAGCCAAGGAAAAAAGCGGTGGCCTCGAGAGCCAAGCTCTCAAAAGTTTCTGTTGCTCTAATGACAAAAATCGGCGTGAATTTGATGTTTGGCCAAAAAGTTTCGTCTCCCCCCGAGAGTTTTTGTTTCATCTTAGCGAGAGCGAGTGAAATTTAGATCTTGAAAATTGCAGCAGATTGTCCTTGGGAAATGTTTTGAAAATTACTTGAGATGCCTCATTAAGGAACGAAAGGGGAGAATGCATTAAGATACTTGGGTTAGGTTTTAGTTAAGTCAAGGGAAGAGTGCTAAAAAATGTTGGGAAAAATGTGTTTTTAAATCATTTTGGAATATTATAAGAATATATTATATTTGTAATATAAGTAATTAATAAATTTTATTTTACACATTTATTTAAGGCTCAAAAAATCTGAAAATTTCCTTAAAAGTGCATTGCCTTTGCTAGTTATTTATTATTCAATATGATTCTTTGACTATGAAATATTATTATTAAATTATAATTACTGAAATTCGAACAAAGAATATATATTTTGATTTTCTGTTACTCTCCTCACTCCCATGTCTTATCCCCAATTATTGACCCGTAATTTAATCCATAATTGGCTGAAAATAATAAATGCTTCATGAAAGCTGAGCCCAACCACAGGCTGATTTCACAATAATTCTCTTACAATAAACAAACCATTCGCTCTCTTTGACTTGCGCAAGCGTCGCCTTCTCTTATACCAGCAGAGAGCGCAGGGGATGCTGAGAGTGTTCCTGTGAGAGAACCACAGAGATTTTCTCACTTGCGAGTATTATTCAGTTTGTGTTTACATTGTACACACAACAAGCGACGACAAAGCCGATTTACACTTACCAGACACTTGGCACTCGGCTCTCTTCCGCAGCCTCCCCCTGCTCCTCGTCGGAGTCCTGCTCCCCCAGCTGATGAAGTCTGGCGGAGAGGCAGGATGAGAGGCAGGAGATACACTTGCAGCTTCATACGGATTTTATGCATGGAGTCATAAAATTGTCGAGTAATTCAGCAGCAGGCATGGCACAGGCACAGCCTGGGCCAAGCTATTTAAATTTTGAAATAACAATTTCGAGGGAAAGTTATCCGACAGCCGGGGAGCGGGGAGGAGGAGCACAGAGCACAGAGGAGCTCTTAAATTTGCCGCACAATGAAGCGAACTTTTCATCTGACTCAAAACATTTGTAACATGCCACGGGGAAAAAATATTTATTTCAGCTCGTATGTCATGCGAGGGGCCACTCTCGCGGGGGCGTGGCATTAAAACTTTGCGCCATTTTTCAAATTTGTCGCGGTTGCCCCAGCAGAGAGGAATCAACTTGATAATATCACCCACCCGACGTCCTCCGTCTCTCTCCAAGTTAATGCCTTATGACCATGCCTGCGTCTACTATGACCCGACCTGCCGCCAAGGTGGCAGCTCTCTGGCCACGTTAAGAAATGATTAATGATTATTCCGGCCAACTCTGCGTGCCTCTGTGGCTCTGACCCGCCGTACTCCGTACTCCATTCAGTGCCTGAAAATATGTTAACGCTTTTTAAATCATCTTGTCCCGTGTCTGCCCGAGTTTGAGTTTGAGTGTGTTTCAGTTGTTTTAAAACCTTAATGGCCTTGGAGTAGTCGCCGTAAACTTAGAGGAGCAATTTATGGAGCCAGAGCCAGTTGAGATTGTCATAATAATAAAACACTTTTTATGGGAAGGACCACAATATTATTAAGATAGAGAAAACCCAAAAATAACTTTTATAAACTGCAGAAAACCACGTGTTTATACAACTTTATTAATACTTTAAAGTCCTGATAGAATTTTGATATGTTACTGAAAAAATATTCAAAGAGTATTTCTTTTTCTCCTATCTATCTTTTTCTTTTATGGGAAAGACCACAATATTATTAGGAAGTTCAGATAAGACAGAGAAAACCCCGAAATAACATTTATAAACTAAAGAAAACTAAGGTTTTATACAACTTTATTAATACTTTCAAGTCTTGGTAGAATTTTGATCTGTTACTGAAAAATATTCAAAGAGTATGAAGTTCATGTAATTCTTTTTGAAAACTTATTTTTTAAAGTCTTCCTAAAAATCCACCTTTACTGGAGCTCACAGGACACGGGCGAGGGCCAGGGACTGCATTAGACGACGCAATCAGGAAACAAGCTACATCCCTGAGAGTAAAAAAGGACATAAATGTGCAGCTGGAGCTAAAGGGGGATATCATTTTGGGGCTGGAGACCAGTTTATAAGTTCCTCCAACAACAAATACCCGAAGCGAAATTGAAAATGAATATAGTTTTCGGTTCTTTGCCTCAGTTGCAGCTTAAACGTCTTCGAATAACAAGGCAATGCCCGCCCCATGATTCCCAGTGCCAGCTCCAGCTACCAATCCCAAACCCAAACCTCCAAACTCTCCTCCTCAGTCCGGGCAAAGCGCATTAAAGCAAAGTATTTTTGCCAGGATTTTGTAGCTCTTGCTTCTGGGTACACTTAAGCCTTGGCTGGGTATCAACAAACAGTACTTACCAAATCGTTTTCAGCAGCGTTGCCAAAAAAGCCAGACACAGTCGGAGACCGGAGACCAGAGACCGGAGACCGAAGGCCAAAGGAGCCGGTGTGTCAGAGGGGGAAAGGCTCCGAGTTTATAAATTGTATATCGAATTTAGTAATTTTCTGCATTGTGAGAATATCGTGCGTTGCCGGAGGCCACAGCACATGCTGTTGGTCTGCTGTTGGAGTTGCTTCTGGTGAGTCATGACTAGGTTGTGTTGCACTGGGAAAAAACTATATATAAAAAACTATATATACCTTTGAGGAATGTGGGTTTAACTTGAGGCTTTCCAAAATATTGAGGATCCTTTCTATCCAGCTTTAAACTTCAAATAAAATTCCCCAGCAGCTTGTTTAAATTTCTATAAATTTATCTAAGATTCTACTCAGGTTGTGAATACAATTTCCCCAAAGTCTAACCTAGTTTTTCTCCGTGTGTTGCTGTACTGGCCGCTAATCATGCGATCGTCGGTGCATTGTTGGCTGCCTGCATTATTCCCTGGCCGGGCACTTGCTGACAGGTTCTGTGCGCTTCCTTGCCCCGGGATTCCTTCCTCCTCTCCTGTGCTCTATCCTTCACTGCTGCACATTTTTCATTTTCATTTAATATTTATGATTTATTTATGTGCGGATGCTTGCTGGCTGTTCTCATATCGTACCAGAATTTATGCTTTCCGCTTTGGCCGAGGCTTGCTTCTGGGTCAATATGCTGGCAACACTGGCTCCACCCTCTCGGCCTGCTCCTAATTTTTCGTAAGCCCAACCTGAGAGGCAGACAACAATTTCATGCGCCGCTGGAGAGTGACTCCTTCGGAAGGAGCTGTAATAATAACCATAACAGGAGACACAGTCAAAGTCACAGTCACAGTTCCATACACAACCGGGCTTATTATGCAAATGCCTCACAAAACTTGACCACAATTGCGTTCTCGGTTCCAGGGCCATGGCAATAACATTTGCTCCTTTTCTTTTCTATACTTTTTTTTCTGTTCTTATTTGTGGCAGCAACAATTTCTCGTTTTCCACTGGCTGCGCACGGGGGCACAATAACAACAGGAATGCAACTTTTTCAATTAGCCAAGCGGGCAGCATTATTCTTATCATAGCCCAATCCCCCAATGCTCCTCCTTCGCCCGGGTTCAGCTCCAGATCAGGACGGACAATTGCCCCGGGGAGTTGGCAGAACCGGAGAACCGGAGAGCGGTAGTCCGGTACGGGCAAACTTTTTAAACACGCCAGCTGACAGCTCAGCGCCACGGGGGCCATTTGCCGTTGAAAGCAGCCAAAATGTTGCTTACACTTGCTACCTGCTTACCTGCCCGGCCATAATCGATATTTATTTATTTGGCTATTAAAACAATAACGCAAACAAAAGTTTTCACGGCCCGGTGGAGTTGGTTGGCCAAAGGCTGTTTGTTATTCATAAATATCATTATGTTTATTAAAAACAGGTGTCGGAAAATGTGTTGATTTTTGGGTTTTTGCTTGCTGCTAATAGCAATCATTAAGTGAGTGACGGTATTAAAGCGAAGGGAGTTTCCATTAGCTTTTATTTTGATTAAATTAAATTTAATTAGATTTTAAGTAAATTATATTTTAAGTTCGGGTTTCACAAGGGAAGTTAGTTAAGTTCTTAGGAACCTAAGTTCCTTGCTTGTAAATATTTAACCTTTGCTTTTTGCTTTGTGTCAGAGAGCTTAGTCCTTGAACGTGACATCCCACTTGTGTAAGGCTTAAACCAACACCCACAGAAGTAATCCCTTGAAAAGTCAGTACTTTTGATTACAGTCTAGCTTCAGCATTTAAATCGTTGTGTTCTTGCCGCTGCACTCGAGATCAGACGGGATTTTATACTCAATGTTCGATTCTTCTTCGCCATTCTGTCGTTGCCAATCAACCGATTGAGCTGCACACAATCCGAGTATAAATAAAACATGAGGCTTATGGCCTGAAAATTACCCAACAGCCCCGCCGCCGCCGAACGGAATAGAAAATTGAAGCTCATCTAAAATTTAGGTTTGCCGAACTTGCGCCTGACCGCTGACCGCTGTCAGCTACAAGCCAGCGAAACAATAACGGAATTGTTCAGAGGCGGAATGGGGAAGAAACAACGGAAATATTTTGCAGGAGGCCAGAAGGAGCGGCTGGATAAAGGACAGGATGACGACGAGGACGTCCTAGACTGTGGCGCAAAGCAAAAGGAAAATCCCAATAAATTCAATGCGACACAGCAGACACTTGGGAGGACTTTGGGGCATGTCACAGCAGCAGCAAGGAGCACAAGAAGCAGGAGCAGGAGCGGAGGCAGGACCAGCAGCCAGACTGCGCAAGGGGCGGGAATCTGGGGCTGTTTGTCTCTGTCGGATGTCGTTGGGTCGGTGTGTGGCTGGGGCTTACTCTCTCTGAATGTGTGGCAAAGTTCAGACCTTTGACATTTTTGTTTCGGCATGCATTACTCATACGCAACGTAGTCCGGGTCCAATATGAACTCAACTCCCCAGCAGCAGCAGCAGGAAAGTTTTCTAATGCGGCAAGAAGCTTGGGCACAAGCCCGGGCATAGTATTTAGAAATTTAATCAAAATCTCGGCTAATAGTTTTGGCCCGGACATAAATAATACTGTCGCGCTGCCAGGCCGTCGGTTTGAAAATATATAACCCGACGCTCGGGAGCCCAAGGAGCATGTGTCACAATTTATATGCAAACTTATCAACGTCGCTGTCGCTGTCGCTCTCTCAGTGTCTCCACAGCATCGTTTGCATGCATATAGTACAAGCACATCTCTGGGCAGGCCAAGGAGCGGTTAATTCCCAGGACTACACATATGCCAGGATACTGGAGGAAAGTCTGGACCGGGATCAGGCGATGTCATCGTCTGCCGGTTGGCAACATAAGTTTCGGGATTCTTATTTGGCGTCTGCTAGAAAATATGGCTCAGAGGCTAACGCATGACAAACGCAGCTGTTTGTCAGGCCGCCCGAATGGAAATGGATTTTCTTTTTAGGGAAAACTTGGGGTAATGCTTTCTTAAAGTTGCGAACCAATTTTGAAAGGAAAATGAAATAAAATTGCAATTATTGCCAACGCCTTGCTGGCGTTTTTTGTTTTGTTTTCGTTTCGTTTCGTCCTTCCTCTCTCCTCCTTTTAGTGCAAAGCCCAACAAAGTTTTGCACATTAAGAAACTTTTAAAGCCCTTTTGCCTTGTTTGCTACTTGTTGTATTTGCCTTTCCCGGCCATTGTTGTTGTTAATGCTGTTAACTTGAAGTTAACCCCAAAATGCTACTTTGTACAATTTGCTCCTGGGCTCCGCTGGCTGCCGGCTCCTGGTAAGCAAAGCAGCTGGAAGTGCCGGCAACTTGGGGTGGCAGAAGTGTTTAAATTTAAGTGCGGTAATTATTAAAACATTTGTAAAAACGTTGCGGGCTACATAGCAAACAGTCCCTGGGAACCAGGAGGAGCAGAAAAGCAAATCTTTCGAGCGGACGGACAAGCGTCCAAATTAACCGCAGTGCTTGAAGTTTCCGAGAGGAAGCAACCTTCACATTCCACTTAAATTTTAATGCCCGTTTGAACGCAGAATTTCACCTGGCTATTAATTATTTAAATTCGCCCGAAAATGCTTTTATCATCGGTGCCCGTTTTTCGGATGACAGCCGGCAGCTGGTCTCGGCCAACACCCTGCCGTTGTTTGGCCTGAAGGCCTCATCAAGGCGCGAACATCATGCATGCAAATGAGCCACCGCCGACTGGCAGCCATTTTTGCGGCATACAAAACTATTTTGCATTTCAAATGCACGCAGCTCCAGCCATCATCACGCATACGCAACGTGGGCCGCAGAGTGGGTAATCTGTGGGGGGAGCTATGAGGTCGAAACGCGCGTTGTTTTTGGCCTCCAGTCATCCAGCCTGGATGTCTCTGGTGAAATTGAAAATAAATAATGTAAAATCGGGGCAGCAGGAGCGAAGCTAAGCTGGCATTTTGCATATGCTTAGTTGCTTAGTTGTCTAATGAAGCACACGTTTGGGCGCCGCTTTCCTCAAAGGAGCCGAGCATCAAATTAAGGAGCTAACCAGGCGTAACGAGACCCCGGGAGCGAGCTCCCTCCAAACACAATGGCACACAAAAGGTTCAAATCTGTAATTTTAATGCTTAAGAGAAAAGAAAAGGGAAGAGATTTTATTACAGCCAACGAACGCATTCAAATTCGTATGCCCATTAACATTAACATACAAATGAGAAGCAGCCGTATCGTGTCCTCTTTCATCTTCACACACTCACACCGATTCACCCGCAAGGACTCACACCAGTGTGTTTGGCATTTAAACAAGGATTTGCACAATGGAAAATTGCTTTTTATGTTACGCTTTTCGCCTCGCTGGGCCTGTCTTAGGCAGGGGCTCAGATTCAAATACAGACGGCTCTCCTTCAAGTGCTCCTTGGTTTGCTTTTAATAGGATTGTGCAGGGCAACACGATGCGAACTTCGTTTAAAATCAAGCTGCAAATCTACTTAATTGAAGCCGACTTGCCCCCGTCAGACATTTCTCAGGCATTATGGATTGGCTAGAGTGACGCCAACAGTGGCTTAAATGGTGCAGTAATTGCCACAAAGCCCACTCACACACACTCCTACTCGGTCACTCAATCACACACGCACACTCGCCCATTGATGGCGATCATTCTTGTGTGATTATGGGAGTCGGACAATCGATAAGCACTTGACGAGCGCGCTCAACGCACACACAAGCACTCCTAATTAGAGCCCTCATTCCCAGGTTGCGTTGCGTTGTCCTGGCAGCTGACAGGACAGCCCAAACTTAACTGCGACAAGTGTTTTCGGGCTTAATAAATGTGTTCGGATTGTTGCTAATGAAAATTATAGAACCGATTACGAGTCAGAGACCATGAATTAAGCATTATATGCCAGCGGGGTCCTTTATTGTTATTTATCCAGCTTTATGGATTTGAGAACAAAAGCTCTCCGAATCGTTACGAAATTCGTTTAAATTCTCCATCAATTAAACGGCTTGTTTCCATTGCATTAAGCCCGGTGTACACGGTCTGCTTTTTAAGAGCATTTAAATGCGCGTCGCATTATATAAAGTGGCTGGTTAAAAATGCCATCGCGCCTATTATGAGGTCCTTTGGATCCTGGACAACGGCTTAATGTCGGGACAATGTGATGTGATGGCTGCTTAATGAGTTAACCCATACATTTTTCATTTATGGCCCCCGTGGAGCATCTTTCCCACACGAACTATTTCTTCTGTGACGATTTTTTCATTATAAATCGCATTTTAATTTGCTGCCTCGCATATGACATATGGTGCAAGGATTAAAACTTAAAAAGTAACGCGATATATCGAAAATATCGTATTATATCGAAATGCCTTTATAGAAAGATGTTTTTATTATTTAAGTGATTATGGATAACGATTAATAATATATAGATTATAAGTGTAAAATATCGTATAAACGATATTATGAACAAACTTATTAAAACTTTAATTAAAATTTAATAGTATTTACTTCATTATCAATAAGGATAATGAGTTCCATCTCTACCTAACTCCCAGTCAACAAATGAAGTATCCGCACTGTTGGCCGCAAAATCAATTTGTGTCTGTGTGTAGATTGGAGGCTTTCCCTGCGGTCATTGTTCTGTTTTTGTCTGCAGAAAAATGCATCAAATTTTTGGCGCATTTAGGTTTTTATGAGCGGACATAAATCTGAAATTTCCCGACCGTTTACACGATGTAAATTAGTTTTTAATAACGGAAAATATATCACGGCTCGGCTCAAATTTATTGCGGCCGGGCGGCGGCGGCGCATGCAGCAGTCATTGCTGCAACGCGGGCTTGCCTTGCCATTAAATTTGTTGGTTCTTTCCCACGGTCACGCTTTGCTTTGTTATGAATAAAAATTTACCCGAAAAAACGCAAACTTTAGTTCCAAATTGAAAAAGTTCCATAAATATAGAAATACACATACACAGGCGAGAGTGGCGGGTAAAAAAGTTCCAGTTCGTTGCTGTCTTTTTTTTCCCATTTCATATATATTTCTTTTTTTTTGGCGAGCAGGCTTAAACTCAATTGTGTGCCTGTGTGTGTGTGAGGGGTGTGCGACTGGCAAAAATGTGCGGCGGCGGCGGCGGCATAAAGTTTGCTACTTTGTGAAAATTTCATGTCTGCGGCACTCGATAGTGGCCACAGAAATATATAGCCATGGCAAGTGCTATGTCTGGATCGTGCTTTAACTGTTGCCAACTTATTTAGAGTTTGCTGCCGCTGCCAAAGTTTATTTTTCCCGTTTCCCATTTTTCCCCATTTTTTCCCATTTTCCCCATTTTTTTGTATTCTTATAAATATTTTCTTCTTTTTCCCGAGTAGGTTTGATGAAACTGTGATTGCTGCAGAAGTTGGTAATGAAAGGTTTAGCCGTTTATTTGTGAAAGTGCATAAGATGAGTTTTATTCAATACTTTGAATCTGAATCAATCATTTCGCGTCAAACTCAACTCAACTTTTCTTGCTAATTAAAGCCGACGCTTGTCCAAGAGCTAACGACGATTCTGGCTAATTAATATTGACAAGTTCCATTTGGTTAAACCCTGGCAAACATTGAAAGTGCATTAAGACAGCTGATTAGGCACAAAGTTAACCGCAGTGATTAATTAATCTCGTGGAATACTTAAAGCCTTGATAATGATTTCTATTGATTTTTAAATTAATTTCCGTTCTCAGGGTAGTATTTTTTTAATAAAATAAATAATTACATTTTTTTGTGCAGTCCTAAGCGCTTTAATAAAATTCTAACGCTTACAAAAACACTTGCACAGATATGTGCCAGGGTCGTCCGCAGCGTAATCGAATTATCCTGGCGTATCCTGTTGCACAGTGGCCACTGCAATAGGAAGTCGCTGGCAGCCCGGACATTCGCTGTGTTTGCCCGTGGCCGTGGTACAGTGAGCACTGCAGAAACAAATATCGCGGCTGGGAATTTAATTACAAGCGACTCCCGCTTCCCCACACTCTACACACACTCGCATATGTGTGTGCAATCGCACTTAGCCTTTTATGTGCGGGTTTGCGGTTACGCTTTGGATATTCCTCAGCATTCAAGAGCTTTTTTCGCACTCGTTTTTTGGTTCATTTTAGTTAAACAAAGAATTTAATTAAAAGCGAAAACGAAAACGAGATGAAATTTTATACAAAAAGCTCTCTTAATTAAAACTTTTGTCACTTTTTGCCGCTGAATGTGAACAGATTAAATATTAACTTTTTGCCATAATAGGAGCGAGCGGGATATATCTGGCATTAAGCTGCAGCTTTGCCACAGCTTGTCGGTGCAGAAATCAAAAATGTCAACACAGTTCCATCTTCTTCTCCTCGTTGTTGGGTTAATGCAGTGAGTTAATACAGCCTAACCTCCCGGAGTGCCCGAGGGTAATGCAATTTACTCAAATATCTTTTATTCATATTTAATCCACTTTGTGGCAATGCCGACCCAACCATCTGCTGTGTCACTCAGCCACCCGATGTCCTTATCGCTCTTGCCACCTGCTAGCAGGGCTACCAAGGAGCCGAGTCATCCAAGACATCCTTCCAGTCTGCCTCCCTGCCTGCCTGCCGCTGACATCTGGAGCTCCGTGTAATTGGCATTCGAGTCAAGTGCAATTTTGCCGGCAACTTGGCGCTCTTTACAGCGCCCATCCTCCGTCGTCGGCTACAGTTTATTGCGGTAATGGTAATGCAACAGGACCACCGCCAGCCAGCTCTAGTCACCTCGTTAAAGGTAATTTTGCACAAATAATGCTCATGACTCCATCTCGTCCTGCGCTGTGCTGCGTTTCCGTTTCCGCTTCCGCTTTTTGCTGCCTCTGCAGCTGACTGCCCGCTGGCTAAGCCCTGAGCTTGCACTTTCGAACCCTGACCTCCGATCCTCCTTGATTCTTGATTCCCATTGTCGTTAGCAGGTTATCCCGCTTTTGGCCACATTCCAGCTGTAATGCAACTCGCAGCCCATTGATTTTGCAATCAATGTTTTTTTTCGCCGGCTTTCCTTATCAGCTAGCAGGCTCTCTCAGCCCGGCTAATTTGCATAAGTGCCGGGCCCTTACTCAGCAAAGTTGTCATCTTTTGTTCGGTTCGAGGCTCGTAATTCAATTACTTGGCCATTTGTCTCCGGCCAAGCAGTCGCATAAATCATTAAGAACCGCACAAATTTATGGCTCCTCTCCTGTTCTGTACCTCAGCTTTCCCCGCTGATTGTGTGACGTGTTTTTCATTACACAGCTGATTGCGTGTAAACAATAAATTCAGCAATTGAACATGCATAAGACTCCGTTCGTATCTCCTTCGAAAAAGGGACATAAATCTGGGCAAAGGTAATAAAAACGAAAATGAAATGTGGCGCTGGCTAAAAAGTTGATTTGGCAGTTTTTGCACCTGGAAATGATAGAGAGAAAGGAAAAGCTACACACAGAGAAATATAATAATTTGAAGAAGTTTTTCAAGGAATTTGTGGTATTTATAGGAAATATTATTTATAATCATAGGAACTTTAAGGAAATATTTCATGTTACTTTCACGTATTTCTTATTAATATTAATATTAGTTTATATGGAAAGTACATCAGTTGTTATGTTGAATATATTTTAAGCAAATGTATTTTATAGTCAGAGGAATATTGCTATATATTCTATCTTTATTCTTATTTTCTTATAAATTAAATTAAGAGCTCTGTTAATTTATTTAAAATAAAAAGTAAACTTATAATCTTTCCCGTGTTTTTTGTCCCATATTTTTTGTCCCTTTGACGTTTATTAGCACTGCGCTCTTCTTCTGGCATTGGGAGGGTTGAGAACTTAAGCCGCTTACGATTGCCATGGCGTCACTAATCCCCCAAATTGACATGGTCATCATCGCAGTTACTTACCATCTAGATTGGCATGGCTAATGAGCCCGATTGCCCAACTGCCTCCAACGGCTTGTTAATGAAATGCCGAATGTGTGTGCGCGCAAAGAAGAAAGGTTTATGTTTTTGTCTGGCCATATTATCCTTCCAGTTCTATCCCCAATGCTCCTCCTCCTCCCCTGCCAATATATAGTAGTTGAGCTGGCAAAATTGCTTTAATTGGAGTAACGAAATTTGCTGTTGCCACGCCCCCCTTCATCCCTCCCTCCCGGTCCGCGTTGCCGGGGAGAGAGAGCTTTGTTTGTTTGCGTTTGTCTGTCTGCCTGACTGCTTAGCCAGGCTAACTGAATGGCTGCCTGGCTGGAAGCCTGCCTCCTCATCTCCCTCCTCATCTTTCCTGTTGCCGTTTTTGCACAACTTTAGCGGGAAGCGAGCCGGAGCTGGAGCTGACAGTCGTCGGTAGGTGCTAATAATCGATATTATTTTGTTGTCTTTGACAACAAAAGTTTACAGCGCTTTTTGCCTGTGCTTTTGGCTTACAATTTAAACAGGAAAATCGAGCAAATGGTTAAAGGTCTAATGGGAATTAAATTAAAGCTTTGTTTAAACTGAATACAGAAAAGAAAGAATTGGGAAATGGGTTTAAAGAGTTTTTAAAATCTTTATAGAATTTTGGCAATAGGTTGTACTACATCTCTAATTGAGAAACACATTTATTAAGATTTAAATTTAAAGTTTAAAAAAATTCCGGAAATTTGTTTGCTCTTTTGTTTAAACAAAATATTAAACAGAAACTTATGCTGTTTTGGGGCTTTGATGAAAGTAGAAGAAAATAGAAACGATCCTAACTTTTTCCTTGTCTTTTGTTTACCCTTTTGCTTTGTTTCCGGGCTATCCCTATGTCCTTTTTTTTATCCTTACTCTTCCCAGTTCACTCAATTCTCGAATTGTGCGTACGCAGACTTTTTCCTTTTTGTTTTTTTGTTTTTTGTCCGTTTGCCCCTTATGTCTTCTTTAATTGCTTTTGCGCACCAATAAAGCCTAACAAGCAGAGGTCATAAAAATACTTGTGTCCAAAAACTCGACTTTATGTCCTGCCCACGCCTGGCACTCCTGGCACTCCCAGTTCCAGTCCCAGTCCCAGTCAGCTCTTCACCGAGTCCTGGGGCATCAACTTCCTGCCCTGTTGGGCTGCACTGCTCTCTTTTTTTTTGTCAGGCGCTTATCATATTCTGGCTTTTGCTTCCTGCGAACGTTATCCTGGCTGTGCCGTTGCGCTTCCTGTGTTTGGAGGAGGAGGAGAACGTACCCTGCAGTCTGCATATGTTGGCATTTATATCCATCTATATGGCTCTGGTATTTTAAATTTGACTTAGCCATTTTTTTTCTGTCTTTTGGTCCTGGCTTTGGGCCTGGCTCAAAAACGCTTACTTAATGCCAGAAATTGCCTATTTGGCAAAAAACCGTCATAACTTGTAGGAGTAACTGAGTTCCTCGGATCGGGCTAAAACTGAGCTTTGCTCATGTTTATGATTCTCTGAGGCTGGCGCCCGAGTGCAGCTTTTGGGCAACCAAACTGGGAACTGCAACTGGCCAAGTGGCGGCGGCGGCTACATAAAATCCAAATTGAATTTTTGTCATTCCACAACGAGGGGCTTTCTCTTCTTTTTTTTTTTGTTGTGTCCATGAACCATTTATGCAAACGCAGCTGCGGCGGCTCAGGCACGTCCTGCATAAAAAAAGCCAGGATCAGAACCAGCACCAGGAACCATGACCAGCACGTGTCAGTCTGGGCGTGGCCGATGCGCCAGGCATAAATCATGCTAAAAAAATGTACAGTCATGTCCATGAATGAATTACTAATCACAATATCAACTCTGTAATTGCAAATACCTGCATGAAGGGTCCAAGATCAGTCTGGAATATAAAAGGGTTGCAAGGAATCCTATTATATAAAGAATATGTAATTATAATTCTATCAAGAAAGATATATGACTAGAAAGACTTACTCCTACGTTTTCTTATATTACAAAGGATTTAGATATCTTGTTTATCTTTCAAGGTAGCATTAAGTACTGCTCCTGCCAAGTGTTCCCTATATACTTTTATATATATTATAAAAAGAAGCGAAGCGCCTGTCGCCTTGGGTCATTGATGTTGCTACTCCTCAGCAGGCAGCTTCTCGCGTTTCTGCTATTTCAGCATTTTGCTACCTTTGCTGGAATTTCAGAAAAGCGCATTGTTGTCAGCGCGGAATGTCAACGCCATTGTCACAAGATCTGGCTAAAAACAACACGAGCAAACATAACACAAGTGAGAGCAGGAGCTAGAGGAGCTAGAAAGGATGCTGCTGCTCCTGCTGGACGCGCACAAAAAGTAGTTTTTCATTTGCACCATTTGCCGCTGCCGGCGCAATAGCAACAGCAAGAGCAACGGAAGCGGAAACGCGACGCCATTGTCCCAGGGACCTCGGCAGCCATCCGCTCGCCATCCCTTTGCTGGCCGCCATCTCCGGCCGCTTTTGGCTGCTGTTATTGTCATTGGAGCAAAACATTTCCGTTGACATGAATTTCGCTTTAGTGCTTTGCGTATTTTTTTGTTATCCTGCCAGTCCTCTCACAGCTTATTTTTCCTAATTCGCATTCCCTTTGTGGCGGACAAATAGCGGGTCACTGCAATTATCGTGCTCTTAACATTATTTAAAAATTCTGCTTAGGGATCTCGCTTATATTTCGAACTTGGCTCCCTTTCTGGCCACATATTTAAAAATTAATTCGTCTAAATTGAAACAACATTGGCCAGATTCCAAGCAAAGCACACACAAAACCTCTTTGGCTGATTGAAATGCAAAAACCCAATTTGTTGAAATTCGAATTGGCAAGCGAATGCAACAAATCAATCAGTTTCCATCAGGACTCGATCTGGTTGTGTGTGTGTGTGTGTGTACACACTGCACCTGCACACCTGGCCCTAACCCGACCGATGTCCATTCAACTAGGACACGTAATGTATCAATCTATTTTGCGGTTTATTCTATGGCCCAGACAGGACGCCCCTCCTGCGTGGGGTTCGAATCGAATTAGCAATCTTCTCAGACACCGTGCACTACAAATGTGAAAAAGATTGAAATCGAGCAGTGATTAAATGCGAATTTTAAAGTCATTTCCGGGGGGTTGTATATTTTTAGTGGTGTTTACTGAATTTATGGAGGTTTTCATGGCACGAAAATAATAGCAAAAATCAATGAAACTAGAGTATATTATATGTAGGAATTTACTTTTCACTCTTTATTTTATGAATTTAGTTTTAACATTAGTGCTTAGTTTTTAGTTTCACAATGTGCTTTTTAAATTAAGTTATTACGAGCTCTTTTTTTTACAACTTCCTCTCTGCACGATCTCTCCAGAAGGTTATATTTTTTGAAATGGCAGTAAATAATACGATGTCCTGTTTAGTTTTAGTCATGGGGTATTATTAAGTGATATATAAACATTTAGGATGGACTAGACATTAACATATTAACATATTGTTATAAAAAGACTTACAGAGAACAGTAATTAAAATATATATTTAATATTTAATGTTTCTGTCTTCCTTCTTCATTAAAATAACATTTATAATATATGGAATACCCGAATCAGAGTCTATAGATTATATAGATTATATTTTAAGTATTGAGTAAACATACTGAATTTATCTTCTCAAACTTTAATAGTAATTTTTACCAAAAAAATGGTAACACAATGGCTGCACCAATGACACTTGTCTGGGCCATTTTTGGACCAAGAGTTGACAGACATTGTTAAGCACTCATTGTCCTTTCACTTCCAATCTTTGGCAAGCGCTTTAAATATGCATATTTTTGTAATTAGAAACCGAAAGAGACTGAGGATGAGGCAAAGTCCTCGGGGCCAAGTCAGCGCAAAACATTTTTTTTTGCCGCCTCAATTAGTGACAGGGCGTGGCTGCCCTGGGCTGGGCAACACCAAGAACCAACACCAACACCAGCAGCTCAGGCACGTAGTCAGTGCCAGTGAGATCTCATTAAAATTAAAAAGCTCAGCAACGCCACAGCCCCATTCTAGGCAGGGGCAAGGGGGGCAAGGGCCCTGCTAAATTTGTATAGACAACATGGGGGCGTGCCACATGAAGCAACACTTCAGGTCCTGGCTGGTTTGCAGCATTTAATGACTGAAATTGCACAAAGCAATCCTTGGACAACGGCAGCCTCATATCTCAAACTGCTGGTGTGCCAGCAGCAGAAAATCCCTCCAATTTGCTGCTCTCTGGTGCAGCTTTAATTAAGTTCCGATTTAAGGCAAATATCGACTGCATACCAGACACCAGACCCGTATCGATTCTGTTCGGAAAATCAAAATGTCCTCCTCTACCTGGCCGGGAAGCTGGCCCACACTTGAAATTTGTGCCATACTCTCAGGAACCGAAAAAGAATTTGCATAATGCAAAAGGAGTCTCTGGCGGGGAAGTCCCGGAATAAGTAACAAAGTATGGCACTAAGAGTGCAGCAAGTCCTTGAATAAGTAACGACTAATAATTGAACTTGCACTGGGGAAAAATTACTGCATATTCTTAAATTTTGTTAAAGTTTTTATTTAAAAGTTACAGAGAAATAAACTCAGAAATATTTATATGAGGAATTGAGAAAGAGTTAATTCTGGAAACTAGTGCAAAGCCTAGAAATCATTCATTAGATTCTAAACAAACTTATTAACTGCTAAAACATAGTCTGTTAACTTTACTTATATATTTAGAAACAATAAGCTTTAAAAAATGATGAAACATTTCTTCAAGTCTCCCTTTTTAGTACCCAAACCAGCAACAAGTTAGTTTCTTTTCGCAATGAAGATTTATGTCCTAGCCGTCGGTCAGATAAAATCCAAATTAATATGCAAGTCGTCATCATTTGCATTTAGGACACTTTAAGTAATGGCCAAAGTTTTTTCATTAAACTGTCAGGCTAACTGAATCTTTGCAGGGTTGCAGGAGCAGGAGCAGGACCAGAAGGAGGTCGAAGCAATTACTGCAGGCGTTGCACTGCGCCTCGGAGGGGATGGATGGGAATGCGTACAATTGTGGCAGGCAATTCGTGTAATTTCGCCTTCGACGGCACTTCCTTAACAGATTATTCTAATGTTGCAACAAAATGTGTTGTGACACGCCCCCCTGTCTGTCGGGCGCCTTGTAAATATGACACAAATGGCAACAATAAATTTGAATAAATGCAACAACGGGGCTAACAGCAAATGGTAATGGTCCGAGTCCCCTGCAGGGGAACATCAACAGCATTCGTTTGTTATTAATATCCCCGTGCAGCAGCAGCAGGACGCAGGATAATGGAGGAGGAGACCGGGTCACTGGACTACAGTAATATAAATTGGTGTCATGCATGTACTCTCACACACGTGGCAACATTTGTGGTTGTATAACCAGCAATTATAAAGCCTGCCTCCTGCTATTTCGGCCATTGTTATTCCGGTTATTGTTGTTACTGCCAAGTGTGTGTGCGTGTTGCAATTTTAGAATAGAATGAAATATAAATATTAAAAATTGCGCATATGCATAAAGCACACAGAAAGACAACGAAAGCAACAAAGGCACTCCAGCCAATGCCATGCAACCGAACGAACCGAAAACTAAACCCACTCCGAAATCCTCTTCGCATTTCCGTAGGTCCTGCGCCAGTGTTTCTCTTGCTGTTTGCGTTTATTTAGATGCATTACGGTTCGTTGCTATTTGCAGGCACTGTGCGTCCTGTCCGGTCTGCTCTGGTCTGGTCTGGTCTGGTCTGGTCTGGTCCCTTTTGCCAGTTGTTTGCATATCCATTAGCTTAGTTTTTTTGCTACATTTTTGTTTATTTTATTTTGTTGTATTATTTGTGGCAGTGCTCTTCGGTTTTATTTTAATCCGCTGTCCTGGGAAAGCTCTTCCATTCGGTTGCAGTTCGTTAAAGCCACCGAGGGAGATGTGGGGCATAAATATTATTAGAAAATATTGCCCAACCAAAGTCAGCAAGTACATCATCAATCTGCATATTAATTTCTGGAGCAAGGAACACCACTGAGGCATCGGGATATTAATAGCATAATATTCATTGTATGAGAACGAGAACAATGCTAATGGCCTCATTACTAACTCTGAATTAATGATCGAACATACGTTATGCCAGTATTCAAACCCAATTATGACATGAACATGTTTGGAGTATATTACGCATACGTCAGGTTGGATTTTGCAGTTGGAAACATGCATATTTTACGTTGCTGATTTGCTCTCTAATTACGACGTAAAAGGATTGGGAACGTAATACAGAATGCTTGGAAATTCAGATACAGTATTAGACCAGTTTAGAAATTCTACAGGGAACAGTTAATATTATAAAGTTTGGTTTTATTGGATATTTATTTTTCTTTTTACAGGCTTTCCCTTTAAGCTATTCTCTGGAACGTGATGGTATTTTCTTTAAAGTCTTTGTAACAACATGCAGTTAAAGTTAAAGTACTCCTGAGTATTTTCGAAGTAACCTCTGAATTTAATTTACTTCTCGTGAAAAAGAGGAACGTTCTTAATTATCTCTCACAGTCTCTGATTGCTGTCCAAACACGGTGGGGAAAAGTTTCAAATTGTATTAAAATATATATCCGCGATTCCACGAACTGCCTGCTTATTGGATGTTGCTCCTTCTTTCTCCTTCTCCTTTGCCACTGCTCCTTTTTCTCCTCACCTCCTGGTGGCCACTGCTGCATCCGGTCCTCTTCCGGCGTCGGGACCAATTCAAGCTGCTGGCCTGCAGCCTGCTGTCGTCCTGCCATGTCATGATTGTGATAAATGACGTAAAATGATGCCAGCGACAACGAGGACGACAGTGCTGTCGCTCTTCGTTGCTGCTGGCAGGATCCTCCTGCTCCTCCTCTGATATATATTTTTTATGTTTGCACACACACGCACACATCGGAGGCTGTAATTTCGGGACACATAAAATGCAGCCTGCAATTTGCTGCCTCCACATCGTCGTCGTGGAAACTCCACTCTCTTCGAGGAGCCAAAAATCGCACGAGCTCCTCCTTGCCTCCTTGCCGTGTTTGCCTTGAACGAAATTGAATTTCTTGTTGGCTCGGAGACCGGAGAGAGCGAGCTCCTCAATTAATAATTTAAACTTGTCGTGTTAAGGCAAACACCGAGGCACAAAAAATCGTCGTTATCGTGCAAGTTTTTCCGATTGTGCAATTAAATAAGCAAACACTCATGGCATGCGCGCCTTAATTAAAATGCAAAAGGCTTGCAAGCCAACATATTTACACTCTGGCTGCGGGTTTCCCCGGCTATTTGGCTAACGCTGCTGCTGCTGCACAGCTTTTCCGATAAGAAAAAAGAAAGAAAAACAATGCAGAGCCAAGTGGGAAAAAGTTACCCGTAAGTCTGGCTTTTCCCTGAATGGAAACGAGCACATTGCGGGCCAGGATAAGCGCCAAGTACTTGGCTGCATTTTGGGAAATTGGCTGATAATACACCTTAACTACGGAGCAGGTCGAAGTGTGCACATAAATCTGCTCGCTAATGGAAATTGTGTTTACCGGAGTTTAAATTGAAACTGCGAGGATCGATCATTCTAGACCTAGACAGGCTAGAAATCACGCACACTCTAATTGAAATATTTATGCTTCACGAGACACATTTGTCTCTCGAGGAAGAGTCGCTGCAGAAATACCCTGTGGCTGGGGTTTTTCCCATATTTATGGGTAGTCCTTTCAGAACACTGAAACATCCTGCGTTTGCTGCGTAACCAAAGTGACAGGCGCTCCATAAATCATTAATTACAATTTATTGTTGGCAATTTGCACCTTGCAGAGGCCAATTTATGTCGCCAATAAAGCTCCTGCCGGGGGGTGAGAGTTGTTTACGCCACGGCCCCCCCACTAAAATATCTGTTGTCAACAACTATTGGTTGTCCTGGCAATTTCCCTGGGAAGCCATTCAACGAATAGCAACTGCGAATAATGGGTTATTAATCACAATATGAGAATTTCCATGTTTCTCATCTGGTTTCTAACAACGAACGATTACGATTACAAACAATTTTTAAATATTTAAGAACCCTTTGCCGCAGTCGCCCGGAGGACCTGAATATTTAATTATTGCATAATTGAACGTAAGGGGAAACTGTGTATTTCTGTAATGAAATATCTGATGCACACACAACAACAGTCTCACATTTTTGCCGCTCCCATTGCTCTCAATTGACAAAATATAATTTGTATGCACACAAAGGAAATGCAAACTTGCACATTGTATTCCTCTATTTGCGAATGTGTTTACAATTGTCATGAATATTGCAATTTATTTGGCTTCGGCCGTCGCTTTTTGCACCCGAAAAACATTTGTTTAACAACAATTTGTGGCCAGGTTAGTGCTCGTTGCCACTGCCATTGCCATTGCACCTGTCACTGACGCTCGTTCGCCTCTCTTTCTCTGTGTTTCGGTGTTAATTTGATATTTTATTTATTGTTGTTCAATATTTATACATAATTGTGTTTGCGCTTTCACTTTTATGACCATTGGCCAATGGTCGACGTGTCTGCTCCGGATCAGTGTTTTAAATCAATTAAATCCAGGTCTCTCTCTGCCCCGTTAAGTGAGAGCCATTAACAATGAATTGGTAGCTGGTTTTAATTAAATATGATTTGTTCTACCTGGATGCCGCCACTCAGAGGGAAATTAATTGCATATATTGACCAGAAAACCCTGGGATAATGTTAAGTAAATATGGCCAATGGAGTGGAAAACTTAACTTGATTATATTATTATTAATTATTAAATTAAGGCACACTTTTATAATTAATTTAATCATATCTGTGAATATGCAAAGTATAAATTTGTTTGAGTATTTCATCATTAAAAATTCTTATAAATATTATATTGAGCTTATGAACACAGCTAACTGTCTAATGAAATTATAAAACTGTTTTAAGTTCATTAATAAATGGAGATTTTTTAGATCCTTTAAATAGTGAACTTTATAAATATTTTGGTTAAGGAAAAAAATAATTAAAGTCAGCAATCGAAGAATAGTTTCTGCGCATAACTTGAAGACACTATCTAAAGAAATTCTCTTTTGGAAAAATGATACACTTTTTAGTGGCTACATTTATTTTACTAAACTACTTTTTTTTAACAGTACCATACTTAACTTAACTTAATGTTTCAAATCCATTCCTTCCAGTCTAATACAAAGCACAAAATCTCCTTAGTATTTTTATATTACCCTTAATAAACTGAGTTAATTCCCGTAAACACGATAAAACAGTCACCATAATAAAGCAAATACTAACAATGGCCCTATAAATTTTGCAATCGATTTTCGAACTGAAATCAAAAAAGGGTTTACTTAGCGTGGCGCTGTCAGCGCTTGAGTAGGGTAAATACGGCCCCAATCAACTCGTCTACAGCACTATCAACATCAACGTGGCCCGATTTAGGGGCATAATTTTTACAGACCCCTTGCCTGAGGTCGGGAAAGGGGCAGCTGGCAAAATGGCGCATGTCAGAGCCAGCCAAGCAGAATGTGAATGCATTTTTATAGCCAGTTGAAAGCGTAACGTGATAAAATGCTTTGCGAAAATTTTGTTGTTGTGCGCCAAAGTTTAGACGCCGCCAGAAGCCAGCCCGCAGTTTGCCCTTGGCTTGGGGTCCTGCGTCTGTGTGCATATTAAAAGTCCTCACCTACGCAGCCATATGCCCAGCACTGCTCCCGGTATAAACTTTTGCTGATAAGGTGGAAAAGTTGAAACGTTCATAAATCACGACACCAGAAAGTTGTTTTCACTATAAATATGCAATGGCCCCGTCCCCCGGTTGACCCTACATTGTTGTGAGCGGGCTCTTGATTTGCTCATTTCCAGGGGCAGAAGTCAAGCTGTTTATAATCCCGACACTGCGTCATGCAAACTACTTTTCCGATCGTCAGCCAACTTTGGCCGCCCGTCTAAGCCGGCGACTTACACTTGGCCAAACTCGGGCTTGGGGCCAACCGCAGGCCAACCAAGGCAGCCGAAAGGGATTGGCAACACTTGTAACACTTTGCCAACATGTTTACCTCGAAATGCTTTTGCATCCCACACGGCTTTTGGTGCAGCCAGTGCAGCTGCATCCAGCGTCCTGATAGCTGCAGGTGGGAGTCCTTGTGTTGACCTCTTTGGCAGTAGGCGGAGGCGGCAGCTAATGGCACTCCCACTTGTGCACTTGCACTGGATCCATTGTCCTGCTTTGTGTTTTTGTGCTGACATAAGTATTCGCTCTGATTCTCTGGCCTGGCTTTTGTGGAGGCATGTCCTTTTCTACACTCACCAATACCAAGATGCTCCTGGAAATGGGAGCACAGGAGGAGAAGTCTATTAAATTTGTTGTCATTTTAAAGAGCAGAAATGTGACAGACAGTTGATAAAATAAAGATAATTCACTTTATCGAGTTAATAAGAATATAAATTAATATTTTTGGGTTTATTTTTTATCAAAAAAAATAAAGTTTAAAGTTAAAACTATGGAATTTGGCGCATTAAGTTCGAATAGTTCTTTAAATATCTATTTCTTACTGTGTAATCCGACTGCTCCCGATTGATTTATGTTCAGTTTTTGGTTTTCGCAAGTTCCTCTGGCTCAATCCCAATCCCAATCCCGATCCAAATCCCAATCCCCTCTGGCCCGGAGATTGCTATAAAGTTTCTTTACTTGCGGCCTGCCATTAAGTTGTTAAGTTATCTACGGAGTATCGGCATTTCGTGCGGTTGGGAACAAACATTGCATTATATGGTTGTAAATGTTCGAAATTAGAAATTGGCCGACACAAAGGAGCTTGGCTAGTGAAGAGGCCAACAGCATCTTGGCCATCTTGACCGCAGTTTGTCTGTGTGGACGGCTGTTTTTCGTTCTGTGGGAGCCATTTTTTCGTGTCGACGAGGCCATAAAAGCGATGGCCAGGAGGGGGGATAGGGGGATGGGATGCCGGTAATAAAGTAGAAACGTGCAAAAACTAGAAAAATGTGGCCGGAGCAAATAATAGAGAGAGAGAACTTAGCACAAAAATGCACAAAGACCAGAAGGAACAAAAAGAAAAAAGAAAGTGAGCTACGAACAAGTTTCGGCTACGTGCAATTCCTGCTCTCAGGTCACTTCTGTGGCATGTCAAAGGATACTCCAGGCAGGCAGTCTGTATGTGTGCTCTTTCGGGGGTGTGTCCGGGGTTGTGGCTTTTGGCCATAAACTTTCGCCTGTTGAGGCGAAGAGCAACAGAGTCGGGATGCAGATTGGGAGCAGCAGGAAGCAGCGCTTAGGGGTTGGAATATCTTCTCGTATACTTTATAATTCTCATCCAGCATTTAGCTATAGCTCTTGCGTGAATTCTCATCTATTCTCCTGGTAGGGACTTCTGGGCCTTCGCTTCCGTCAAGTGTGTCGAGCCAAGTGTTGTAAGTCAATTACCTGTCACAGAGCGGAAATCTCAGGCCGCCTCCACTTTATGCTGCCTACTTTCGAGCGCTGTCGCACTCGCCGCATCCGTCAGATACAAAGCAAATTCCCCATGCAACGACTGCATTATGATTGTCACTTCAAATCCTTGAAATGCTGATTGAATGGACGGCAATTCGATCGGAAAAGCTTCAGCAGAGAACGTCACGCACTTGGCTGTCGCCGTTTTTATGCTGCCAATAATTCAAACTTCGCTGTGCGAATGCAAAAATGACAAGGCAAGTTCTCCATTGAAGTGGAATCGATTCTCCACTCTGGAGATAACGACCTATGGCTCCGAATAGGAAATGAACTCTGAATTTCCCCAGCCACGTTATTAAATAAAGCAATCTCAGCCGGGAATAGAGCTGACTGGCAGAGTGTTTTATTAATTTGTCATCATAAAATTACACAATACATTTTTGGAGAGGAAATTCTCTTGACCAAGGCTGTCACAAGTTTATTAATAAATTATTCATTTTGCTACTCAATTTTATGCTTTAAGAAAGTTTATGCTATGAATTGAAATCCTTTTAGGGAACAAACCAATCTGGCATCCGAAAAGTTCTTAATTGAATTTCATGGAACGCAGTGGAAATTTCGTTATGAATGGCCAACTCAAATTACTTGTATCAGTTGGTAGAACTAACCCCTTGAAAATGTTTAAATGAAATGAAATGAAAATGTTTTAAATCGTGTTTATAAAATTACGGGAACGCCAGCACTTGGCAAAATCAATTGGGCAAACTTGCATCAACTTCTTTTCACTTTGCTGTTGGCTTAATTAAAGTCAAGTTACTTTTCCGTTTCCGAGAAAGTAATGAGAGAGAGGCAACGGAATGCAAACAAAAAGTCTGTTGCAGAGAACTCAGTTTTCTTACTTTTACAGCAATTCGCATGTCAATCATGATTTGCACAGAGTAGAGTCGAGACTCGAAAAAAAGCTGGTATAAAAAAATACACTTGGGAAAATTGTGAAACCTTGAAAAAGAATCAACGATTATAAATGGGAGTCTGCAGATGCATAGTTTTATAGATTCCCGTAAATGTTTGTTATATTTTAAGATCTTCAAATATTATTTGAAAACATATTTCAAACTTGTCACAGACAAAGCTAAAATCACGAGATTATAGATCTTAGTCCTTACGTCTGTAGCTCCACCAAAACTCATCCTTTACTTCCCATATCCATCTTTCTTATAAGCTCTATACTCTTACTTTTCTCTCTGTGTTGGAGGGAGTCATGAAGTAGTACATAAAGGTAAAGTGAAACAGTTAACTCGGGCAACTCGAGTTCAGCACGTTTTCCATTTATGCGCACCGTGGCACCGAAAAACCCAAGTCGAAAAAAGGGCGAATGACACTCCGGTTGACATGCATTGAAATAGAAGTAAGTTGCCCAAGTCCTTGTCGCCACCTGCTAGCAATTGGCACACTCGAAGGGAAAGTTTGACAAGGTGTTGACACGACACCTGACGGAGCACCGGAGCACCTTGTGCACCTTGTGTGCCGAAAAAGACGAGGCTTTGGGCTAGCTACCTGCATACTTAATTAAATCGAATTGAATGCTGTGAAACTCAATTGCCTGATTCATTAGTTAGCCTCGAAAGCGGATTATGTGTTATGTGTTCGAACTGCTAATTTCCATTGCGAAATTGATTTGATGTAATTAAATTTCAATTTGCTAGCCATTCAGCTGTGAAACACATACATAACTAACTAATTTGGACGCTCTCGCCAGGAATATTTCATGAAGCGAATTATTGGCACCTTAATCGATGCTAATTATAAACATTTGTCCTGTAGTAACACCGGAACGTAGTCTGATTTGATTTTGCGCAATTTGTGTCGCAGTTTGCCATCGTAAAATATATAATGCAAATTCAAATATTATATGTGCGTTATTATACGGTTATTTGCATTTTGATTGTATAACATAATGTGCAGGATGAGGAGGGGGAGGCTCTGTTCGAACTGTTCCTTGCATGCCAAGGCACTCTCAGCATGAAACCATTATTTTGATAAATAATTGAATATTGCTTCATTATACGTATGGCAGAACTTGCCCTGCCAAATGGGTTGCGGCTTCTGCTCCTGCTCCTGCCAATGTTGGTTGCCACGTTGCTTGTCTTACTTGGTGATGTTGCTAGTATTGCAAGTGCTGCTGCTTCTGCTGCCGACATCAAAATGCAATTGACTTTTCACTATATTGCAACTTTGAGGTTTCGCTGTGGTGTGTGTGTGACTATGGGTGTTGATTACACCAGCAACGGCAACACATTTGCAGCTCAACGTTCTCGAGTGCGTGTCTGCATTTCCGCTGACGAAGCCGCCTCCATGTAGCAGCACCAACAATTGCAGCAGCAACATCAACACGACCACAGCTGCCAGCGACAATTTCGGGGAGCTGCTTCTGTTGCCGGGACTGTTTTGTCTTCGAATTTAGAGCAATTCAAGCAAAACTTTCCCACTGACTTTGCCGTGGACCACAACACTTTGGATTAATTTACCGGAAACTTTCAACACACACACATACGCTTACGACTTGCCTGCTAAAACTTTACCATTTTCGCTCAGTTTCTAGGTTCCGCGCACACATAAATTAGACTCGTCTATTTCAGCAGCTGTCAATTGACATTTTTTCCGGCAAAATGAAGCCATTTAAGCGGTTCGAGGTTCGAGGGCAGCCAAAGCCAATCTCCTTTGGGGCGAAAGTCATAAACCTTCCGTTGGCTGCTCCGTTGGCTGCAGCATAATCGTTATTTATGTGAGCGCGTGAAATGTATAAAAATGTTGCCCTTAACAGGCCATAAAGCTTCCAGAGCGAACAGGCAGCAGCAGTGCCCGTTTTGTAAGCCAACGTGGCGTATGCGTAATGTTGTATAATGCAAAGGCCGCTTAGACAACGATTGTTTTTTTTTCTTTTTTGGTATTTAATAAGCATTGAACCTATGAAGGCAGCAGCCAGGGACCAGCATCCAGCACATAATCACCACTGGTAAAAAATGTAATACATTTATAATTATTTAAATTAAACATAAATTATATTAGAAATATAAAGATTCACCTAAAAATCAACTCAATCAATAAATACAGTATCAATTTTGCTTTTTTATCCTTTTTAAAAGAAAAACTCTGAAAATATAGCAATCACTTCTCTGAGTGTTGCCATGGCACAACATTCCCCTGCATCACAGGCACAACAACAGCCCGATTTTGTTGTTGATATTGCTGCTGCTCCTGCTTAGCAACATTTATCGCCGTTTTGACATAAACACACACATACACGCACTCTCGCAGAAGGCGGGGGGGGGGGGGAAAGGCGGGGGGGACCCAAAGGGCAACACCTANCGGGGGGGACGCGACAGGCAACACATGCTTGCCAGCCATTTTCACATTATTTTGTAAACAATTTTAAGTTGAATGGAAAATGTTTATGTTTCGGCAGCGCCCGCTCATCGCATGCTGCACCCTATTTAACTTGTACTTTAACCCATTGCTGCTGCTTTTATTTTTCTTTTGCGTGTGTGTGTGTGCCTGTCTGTGTCTGCCAAGGGTTTAGCATGCGTTATTAAATTTATTGGACTTGACAGGAGCAGCAACGTGGCACCGCAGGCCGTCATAAAAATTATAAACATTACTCTCACCATGCTTTTATTGTAATTGCAGAAGAATAACTCAGGTCTTCATCGTCATCATCGTCATCGTCGGTTCTCAGTTTTGTTAGTGTGCAAATATTTGCTGTGCTTTTCATTATGCCAAGGCACACCCACACACTACCCGTGTTTATGCAAATGTTTGCCAAATAGTTTACATCCTTGGGTGTGCGTGTGTGTTTGGCTGCGTTGGCTCTGTGTTTGGTATCAAGCCCAGGGCGTATTTGCATAAATTACCGGAGAGAATGACAGAAAACAATGGACCGACGTCGCCGCTACCGAGAACTGGACAAGTTAGTAAACACGCATATGAGTTTGCAACTATAGTAAATTATACACGGCAATAAAAAACGTATATGATCTTGAATTTCTCTCTCTTGAGTTCAAGGAAGCTCTTAAGATTGAATGACAGGTTTCTACCTTTTCTAATCTGTTTTCTTGTATGATTAAATATTATTTTGATCACTTGTTTTAATATTTATTTTATCTTAAGAATATATTCATTCGAAGGTAAAAAAATAAGCTTTTAGAATTCATATTCTTTAAAGAAATTTAGGTAAAATATAACCTGAGCTTAACCTATTTTACTTTCGCAAAGTAAAGTAATTAGTAAATAAATTTACGTAAAAGTTAAATAGGTGTTTTCCCAACTTGTGCCTAACCTATTTAACTTTCGCAAAATAGTAAATATAATTAGTAATTAAACTTTTTAGCCAGTATATTAAAATTTTTACCTTTTCTTTTAGTTATTCACGCTTAAAATCCTTTATCCTCAGTGCCCAATTTGGGATCCTCTGTAGAATGACTTACGCCTTGCGGCACGTGCAGCTACCGACATCCGACGAATGCGTAATATTGAAGTGGATTGATTGATCGGGCACATCGGGCCGCCAAAAGCACTTGTACTATATATGTAGACTCGGTGCGCTGTGCTTCAAAAATAAATTTGATTTTTTCCACACTTTGCCTGCCTGTTTCTGACATGGCTCCAATTAAAGTAACGTGCCACGCCTCGTAGCCCCGATTATTGATTGGTTGTTGGTCGGTGGTACTAACTACGCTGCAGTGGCGCAAGCACATCCTGTTTAGAGGGGATCCTAGCGCCATTGGAATCCCTCCTGGAAGGACTCCTCTGGGGCCAGGACATTATTGTTGCATACTTTTTAGCATGCGCTTAATTACATGGCATTAACATTGTGTGCATGTGCCAGCCAGTATGTTTGTGTGAAAATTATGCGCGTTAGTAACGTTTTACATGCTGCCTCAGACCACATTTTCCCCTTTTGAGAGCTCATATTAATTGAACAATTTTTTAGCATATTTTTTTGCTCGTTTTCCCTTTGATTATTATCGCTAGAAATTTCAACGTTTTTTCCTTTGCCGCAGAATGCTGGCTGCTTATTAGGGGAAGTCCCGCCCCGCGGCAAGGTCTGCGTGTTTATAATTCACACTTCTGTTGAATGCCATTCGGGGAGTGCATTTCGCAATGCAATTTCTTGCATAGGGATATCGGGATGTAGTTGGGGAGTCCTGGGGAGTCCTGAAATGAAGTCATTAACCATTACCTATTGCCTGGCGCTAGTTGTTGCATGACAGACTTTAGTTGTCGTAAATAGCAGGCAAAGTCAACGCCTTTTTTTGTACACAAAACAAAATACTAACTTTAATAAGTTGCCAGGCTTTCTCTTCTCTGGTTAAAATATAATTTCATTAGCTTTTAGACAACATTTTTCCCCATGTGCACATAGTTCTCTCTAACGTTCCAATTAAAACATTAGCATTAACCCATTTTGCCGGGAATGTGTGGCGAATCACTCACATAACTCATCGGGCATTGCGTGTCTTTGGCTATCAGCGTGTGGCCCGCTTTGACATTAATATTAAATCCCGAATAAGTTTCCCAGTTGTTGAAAGCTTAGCTGCCTTCCATGCTGAGCCTGTCGAATGCCTCGCCTGCACGCACACTCGCAAAGGATCCTGCGGCGTTTTAGATTTGTGTATTTATTGCCAAAAGGCTCGGCGTAATTTCCATTTGTGTTTAATGTAAACAAATGTTTATGTGTGCAACGACTTCCTTTTGTTTTCCATAATTTGCGTTTGTTCTCAGTTTCAAAATGTCGCAAAATATATATGTATATTTTTTTTTTTTTGTTCTGTTGTTATGGTGGTGTCCTATTTTCGCCCCACGTGTTGACACTTGGCAAGTGGCAGAGCCCGCGGACATTGTGCATCAGCATTCGCAGCCATTGTTCGGGCTCCACCCACTTCTCAGCTCGTTAGGCTCAAGGCTTTCTAGAAAACAGAGGAAAAAATGGGGAAAATTCTAGACATAAATGTTCTTTATATATATTAACTCTAAAATTATATTAACTTATGCCTTATTTATGAAACTTGTATTAATAATTCAAACCTAAGATTTCAATGTTCTTAAGTAAAATTCTCATTAATTCTTATAAATTCGCATCTTCCCAACTGATGCAAATATTCAATAAAACACACACTGTTTCTCTCTCTGTTCTCTGTACTCTCCAGAGAAACGAGGACACGGATGGTGGGCACTTGAAAGCGACACGACTAATTGGAGCCAGCTTTCTTACATACGATTAGACGTTACGTATGCGCCCCGTTGCTCGCCATGTGCCGAATTTATGAGGGCACAGGGCTCTCTGCCAGAGCCAGAGCCCCACAAATGGGTCACAAAGCTCTCATCGATGGGCGGGTCATCGGCGGGACAGCCCTCAAATGCAGCAGCGTCGTCGGGTAATTAACGACGAGCGACAAGAGGAAACTGCTGAAATGGCGCTAATTGCAAAGCAATCGTCGCACGTGAAGCGCGCGCTAAATCACGGTCTATATCTGCGAGTGCCCGCACACGTGCCACATGCTCTTCGATCCGGTTCGCTCAGCATTATTTGCCCTCGACTTGTGGCTCCTGGACTCCGCTGGGAAATGGCCAAGGAGGAAGCCTGAGGTGGTGGTTGGTCTTCGTCTTCTTGGCCTGACGCTGACGAAGGTCAATATGCCTACACTTAGCCCGATTTGCTTTCGCCTTTCGGGGTGACCTTCTTGGCCCCTTGTGTGTCTGTATTCGGGTTTTTATTGACAAACGCATAAAATTCGCTTGAACCTTTTGTTAACCTCGGGTACACCTTTGGGCAGAGCAGATAGAAGGGGGTCCTCGGTGCCATTTCCTGCCCAGGTTGTCCTGGTCCTTTTCTGGGTAGCCAAGTCCCCGGGTTTTGCCTTTCATTTCGCTTACTTAACTATTTATGAGCTAGCAATCCCCGGAATGCTGTGTGTCTTTATTTGTGCTGCTACTTTGCTGCCTTCTGGGCGTTAAATTGAGTTGGCCCACACACGGCCACACCTGAGCGATCTTGGAGTTTCACTTAAGTGGGAATCTCTGGTTTTCGGTTTCCCCCTCGTCGTCTCGGTTTCCGATTCAGCTTTAGCTTCGTCCTCGCCCTTGCCTTTTCAAGTGCCGAACATTGAAACTTTAAGAACCTGTCTGAGTAGCAATAATTTGTAGCAGCCACCCCTGTGTCCCGATTACATGAAACTTTAGCGTGTAATTTCCTCGCAAAAATTTAGTGCACTCGCTAATTTTCAACAAAAAAAGAAGAATAGAATCGCTTAGTCGGTTAGCTCTTTTTTTTATCGCCACTCCTGTGCCATAAATATGCCTAGGCGGGTTGACAAGGCTAGGAGAGGGGAGGAGGAGATGTCTCTAAGTAGCTACAGCACTCCGGGGACCAATTACCCGATAGAGCGGAGCAGCAGCGAGTCAGGTAACAAGCTGGGCTTGACCCGCAGCTGGGCAAGCCAAAAAATTAAGTTACGTTTAGGCAAGCGAAAAAGTTTTTCGGGGCCAAAGAAAGGTCTCCGTCTCGCTCAGAACGGCCATATGTTTCACTAATGGTCGCGCACATTGCGGCCATTAGGGAAGGAGCCCAGCAGGTGGGGGACATCCGACAGGCCCTCCTCCTCCATGCCTATGCCTACCATCTCCAAGGTTTTGGTTTTGGCAACGAAGCCCAGTTTTTCTCTCCAAAATGGGGGTTTTTTTGCGGACATTGAGGGTTCTTTGGCACAATCCATATTTGGAAAGGAATAAAGAAGATAACAGGCTGCAGAAGTTGCTGAGACATATATGAGAAAGTCTTTAAATAGATAAAGTATGCGTTTTTTTTTGATTCCAGAAAATATTACTAAATAATATATAATATAAATATCCCTTGATATTTTGGATTTGCAGTACTTTTGCTGGTATATCATATCGAGTTTCTTCCTTTTGGAAACTTAATTAAGATATTTCTCTGCATAAATTCTTAAGCTTTTTAATTTCAATACAATTAAGTTTGAATTTAAGTTCAAGTTTAAAGCCTTAGCAACTATTAGGGTCCTGTGTACTTTGGATATATTTACAAAACAAACTAAGATGTGTTTGATTAATAGCCATTTTGCTTGCCTTTAGCTCAGCACTAAAGCATTTAAGATTAATCTAACGAGTACCATTTGTACCTGCCAAAAACTCTTTCTCTATCTTCTTAATTATGAATCTTTGGCCAGCCACATTACTATCGAATTTGGCAGATTAAATCCAAGGCTCGTCATTAGGAAATATGGTAAATACGAATGCGGCTCAGTAATCCGAAATGTTTAATTAAATTGCATAATTGTCTGTATTTAACTTGGCATCAAAATGGATAATATTTGAGATAATATCTGCATTGCGAACAGCAGGCATTTTGTGGGAATTATTCCGCAGGACCTGCTGCTGCTGCTGCTGCTGCTGCTGTTAAATGTCGCTTAACAGTCTTCCATTAGTTAGAAAATCACTTATTTGCTATGCAAATTGATTGAAGTCAGATGCGGTTGAACATTTCGTCTCGGGTTTCAACGAAATTGCATTTGTGCATGACCAAATTGCCGAAAACTTTGGCAATCATAATAATAATTATGCAAAGTAGCACAGAACACCTGGAATTACGCACACAAACGTACAGAGAGGCACGTGGGCTTAAGGGGCAAGGACGAAGGACTTTGGCTTTGTTTGGCCGTCGTCGTGCCTATGTTTATTTACTCATGCTTCCGGACAGCAGTATTATACAATTCACACACAAAATGCAATCCCCCTTAGTTTGCCCTTTTGTTGTCGAAAAGTCATCTCCGAGTTTTCATTCAGTCACATCATCGAATATCAGAGTTTGTCAAACTAATTTGGAGCACTATGTAGTTTTCCCTATAGTTTCCTGCCCCCTCCCACCTTGTGTATTTTCAATTAAATAATTGTCAGCTCGAGCATGTGTCAATAGAGGAACGACAAGGAACGGCACTCAAAGTCGAAGTCAGTCAGCAATTTATGCCTTGTTAGGCTCACTGCCAATCCTGCCGACGAGACATTAATCAAGCTCTGTCTGGGTCTTCCTTGGGCCAGGCTCAACCCAAATCACAGAGTTGAATTTTATGCAAAGACCCAGCGATAAGGCAATTGTTCAGGCAGAAGAATAAGGAAAAAGTTATCCAAATTGTATGCAAATTTTAAAGGCACTGCTCCACTCCCCTTTCCAGACTTTTGCCATATGCCGCTGGACCCTCGGCTAATTATGATATATGAAGGTGAAAGGGCATTCAAGGAGAACGCAACATAAAAACCCATTCAAATTAATATTAATTGCGGTTCTAGACCGGCAGCCCTTTTGCCTAATTGTTTTTTGTTCATTACATTTTGCGCTCTCTCCCCGGGAATTCATGGATCCAAGGGAATTCTCATGGCAGACAGACAAACATATTTTCACAACGTCATTAAATCACGACGAAGAAGTAAAAGCACAAATAATCATTTAATTGCCTTTTCAGTCCCCGGCTTGAGTCACACAGTCGCAGTCGTTACCCCGTGTAGCCGGCAAAGTGTTGGCCATAAATAGTAACTACTGCTCAAAAAAGTGAAGGGCTGAGCCCGTGTATCCTGCAGGAATGCACAGGACCAGACGGGGAGTGCTGGGCATGTGAGGTAAGCAGGATGTCCGACACACCAAAGAGCAATGGCGCAGTCAAATTGCACTGAAAATAAATCTGGTATTTTAAAAGATACTCACTTTTGTTTTTGTTTTGGGAAACTATTTAATATTTTTAATGCCTCTTTATTACATTTTTCCCAGCTTCTTTAGGCTTTAATATTTTTTCCGAGTGCACATAGAGCTCACTGATGAGTGAGCAAAAATGTTGCTGCTTAATCATGGGGCTGGAATGGGGCTGGAATGGTGCTGGAATGGCGCTGGGTGGCGGCAAAGGAAGCGGAAATGATGCTCGCTGGCAATTTATTTGAAACCGCATAAAACAAGCGACGAGTAAAAATGTAGCCGCCAATCCTTTGGCTGTTGCTGTTGCTACAGTTGTTGCTTTAGCTGCTGATGTTGCTGCCGCGCGGCTAATGAACAAACAGAGAAGCGCAGATAGGGAACGGATGATGGAAACCTCAGTAAACAACTGCAGTGCTGGTAAATAGACGCCGGCAAGGACTTGGCCCGTAAACAGGCCCGGCTGCATAAGCAAAAAGGAGAGGAGAGGAGAAGGGCATGAGGAAACGGCAAACCAAAGCTGCCAACTAGAGCAACGTTATTAACTTGAATAAAAATATTTACTGCCCGTCGAGCACTCGAGTTATCAATGGCGTTGCAGCAGCAGCAGCTGCAGCAGCGATGACAAGTCGAGGGATCCGCAATCCTGGACTCCTGACGATGATGAAATGGAGCACTTAGTGCGCTGCTGCTGCTGCCGGCATTTACTTTGCCACTCGCCTCGCCTTTTTCTCACTTTTGTTTATCCACCCTGATTAAAGTTTATTTTAATTTGTTGCTGTTGTTCTTTGCCTGGCTCGGCTTGCTTGCTGTTTTTACTTTGGCTTTTTGCTTTTGCTGCTGCTGCTGCTCCCCCTCAAGTGGCACAATTTGGCGCTGGTCCTGGGAGGGAACAGCCTCCACCTCACTTCATAACGCATCGGCGCTCAGGCGTGACCCAAAGTGCAGCCGAGTGGTAAAAGCAACCGCGACTGATGGCTGCGGGAGGTGCCAAAAAGCGGGCAGCCCCTGCCCCCTGCCCATATCTTGATCCCTCTGCGTTGCCACCTGGCAGCCATCCAGCAGCCAGGATCCATCCAGGGAGCGGGCTCAAGGTGCCAAGGAGCCAGAGCAATACATGCGCGAATTAATCTTAATTGAAATTCCTTGCTGCCGCGCTGCACCCACACACATATGCCACATGAGCCGCTGTTGCTGGGCCTTCATGAAAAATTAAAGGAAATTAAAAAGCTTGCGCGAAACAAGCATCTTTGCACTGCATTTTATTTTCATACTTATGGGTTCCCTCGACAATTTTGAGGGATGGAAATTACAGATATACCATCTTAAGAAAGGATATTTTTGAAAATGACTTTTTGTTTATTTTATAAAGTAAATTTTGTACATTTCTATGTTTATTTTGAATCTCAAAATAATAAAATTTAATGTGATAACATTTTCACTTCCCTAAAAATGTTGATGCTCTCATTTTCCATTTCTAGACACTTGAGTTTTGGGGGTGGCAAAAGCAAATACATGTGCGAGCGACTTGCACCTCCTTAAGCTCGGTTTATGTTCCATTAAAAATGTTTTAAAATTCTATCCCACATGAGTTCCCGAACACCATCACTGCTCAGCTCTGGCAACAATTAAGCAAGATGCTAATTGTTTCACAAAGCATTCGCACTTCGTCGCTTTCCCAGGACCAAAGCAGGACCCAGGATGGAGTCCTCCCTCGGTTCCGAGGCGTCCAGCTTAAATTGAAATTTAATGCTGGGAGCATAAGGAGCTTAGCTCCCTGCCGGATATGGTTGTACACATGTTAAACACTTTTTTTGCCTTGCCTTGCCTTACCTGTGCAACTCCTGGCAGAGTTTTTAGTCGGAAATCCTTTGGCAGATTGCTAACCAACTGCCTCGAGAGCTCTCTCAATCCCCTCTCCACTCCTGCTGTGGCTCTGCAGATTCTAATTTGTATGCAAATCAAAATCAATAGGATTAACCAAGTTACATAGTTGGGAGCATTGTCGGGTTTTCCACTGGCTGCAGTGCCATGGAGCTGTTTGCTCTAAAATTGTTTTCTCAAAAATATTTCATTGTCTGCAAAGTGTGTAGGATGTGTGTGCGTAGTGTTGGGCTTAGCAAACTTTTTTTACTTTGCCTTATAAGTGCGAATTTATGTTCAAATGAAGTTACCTGACTTGATTGTTAAAGCCAGGACAGAGTTGGAGAACAGGATGTGTGTGTGGTCTTGATAAAGTCAAGAAGGATCTGAAAAGGGTTATTTAGAAACAATTGAACGGAGTTTGAGGAGATTTTTTAGTATATGAGAGATGATATATGAATGATATATGAAAGTAAAGTACAATGAAACAAAGGTAACACATATTTATACCATAATTATTCCTTTGTAAAGTAAAGATCCTTGGTAAAATACCTAAACAAATTCTTCAAAATTTTTTTTTACAACCTTTTAAAAAATTTAATTTATGAACTGTATGTTGTATGGTTCGTGCAGGAATTTATTAAATAGTCTTAAAATAATCTTTAATTAAAAGAATATATTTTTAATAATACTAGCGTAAAACCAATTGCTTTCAACTAACTTCAGTAAACATTTAAAGAAAGGTAACACATAATTATACCATAATTATTCCTTTGTAATGTAAAGATCCTTGGTAAGATCATTAAACAAATTCTTCAAATACCGTATATATTTTTTTCACCAATTTAAAACCTTTTACAACATTTAATTTATGAACTGAATATTTTATGCTTCGTGCAGGAATTTATTAAATAGCCAAAAAATTATGTTTAATCATAAGAATATATTTTTAGCTTGCAACTAACTTTAGTTAACATTTCACCACTAAACAGAGACCCCAAACCCAACCCCTCATAAACAATAAATATATAGAGACTCCCCTCCCCGCACATGTGTAAATATTTAAAAAGGCAACGACTGCCAGCAAAGAATAAAGGGAATTACGGGCGGGTGGCGCGAGTCTCTGGCTTACGTTTAGCCAGCGGGACTGCAGTGAATATGCCAGCCTGACACTTTGCGATTCCACAGTGCGGACATAATCCCGCGGCTATATATATTTTCCGGGCCGCATCTGTGTCCCGATTCCGTTTCAGTTTCAGTTTCACAGCCATAATCGCCGATGTCGTCGCACTGGAACTGGGTGTGGTTGTGTTTTGTGTCCTGATCCTGTCGCAGGTGCTGCTCCTGCCATGTGCTGTGCTGTGAACTTAAACTGGCAGCGCAGCTGGCAAGGATTATGGCCCACCGATCGAACCCGGGAGTGGGGGGCAATTAATTAATGTAATTAGCGCAAAGAAATCTCTCTCGAGTGCTCCAGTAAGCAAAAAACACTTTTGCTAATTTCATTAATTGTTTGCTCGGCTCTCTCGCTGCCGCGTGCCATTTTGCGTACAAGTGGCGCATTTAATTAGACTAATAAAGTAATTCAGGCAGCGAGTGTAAATGAAACAAGCGGAGCGAACTGAGAACTGAGAACGGAGAACGTAGACGGCTCCGGCTAGAGTTTCCCGCGCAAACTGCTAATAAAACAGTTATAATGAGTTAGTAGTTGGGCGGGTGCGGGGGCTGCTAGAAGGGAGGCGGGCCATGGGCCGTGAGCCATTCATGCAGCTAGTTCACAGTTGCGGTTGAGATAGTAGCACATAAGCACTCTTATACTTGCAAGAGAGCTGAATTATAGTAGTTGCCAATTTTTTTTATAAAATGTGACGAGATGCAGAGAAAATAAATACTAATACAAGATAAGTAGACAGATCTATAATTCTAACGAAAAACTTGTTCACGAATACTACGAATTTTATACAAAAACTTAAACTTAAACAATATTCACACGAAAAAATCTATCATCACATAAAAGAGTGTACGCATCTTTCTTTCTTTCTTTTACACGAACGCATTAAATAGATTTTTTAGAAGAGATTACATGGCACCTAGCACCTGGCACTCTCAGAGAGAGAGAGAAAGGGAGAGCGACTCGCTAGGAAAACCGTGGGTTGATTGCAAGCTGCCTGTGAGCAGCAGATCACTGTTTAATGAGAGCACAAGAAGAGAAGACGATTTGAGAAGAGAGTGGAAAAAGCGAATAGACAAGAGGAGACATAGACAAAGTGTAAAATAAGAACAAAAGTGTAAAAACATAATCTTAGATATAAAAAGAAGAGAATGTAAAGAATAATAAATAAAGAAACATAATTAAAACTAACATAGCCCATTCTTTTGGTTCCTTTCTTTAATATAACAAAGTCCCACCTGCGACATTATATTAATATTCTTAATCTCGCATCCATTATTGCGGCCTTGACTGTTTCAATTTATTTCCTTTGCTAACCGCTCGTGCCTGGCTCAATAAAATTAAATTATCTTTATGTGTGTGCGTGTGCGCGTTGGTTGAATTTGTTGCAAGTGATAAAGTGATTAGCACATAGTGCCAATACGTGTGCGTGTGTCTGAACCTGCGCCTATTGGTTATGCAACAAAATTTTTACGCCGCATTGTACGTGGGCCGGTAAATCCGTTTTTAATTAATTTCATAAATCAAGCTCAATCCATATATTTATGCGTATAAATCATGTAATTAACTGGCGCATAGTCACGTAAAGTGTGTATATCGCCCCGACCTGGGTCAGCATATGGCCACCACTGGGGCCGATCGAATAGCCACCAGCGACCAGCACTGGCAGCAGAAGTGGAGGCCATGATAAACAAGATATTAACGACTTAATTTACTGCAGCCCGTGTGCCTTGGTGAGTGTCTGCGTGGCAGCCATAAAGTGCAGGCACGCAACACAAATATAAATGGTTGAATAAATAAACGCCGGATGAGCTAACGAGTAATGGACGCCACTTAGGACTCGGACATGCAGGATAATGCAGGCAAAGTGTTGATAAAAATTTAAATAAAATTTTATAGTGGGTAATAGTAAATAAATAAATATCCTATGAGGTCTAAAATAAAACATAGAAATGCGATTGGCTTAAACTATATATTTATATTTATGCAGTGTTGATAAAAACACAAATAAAATTCTATAGTGAGTAATAATAAACAAATAAATATCCTTTGAGGTCTAAAATAAAATGTAAAAATGTAAATATATATTTATAGTGATATATAAAAAGTATTTATTCCCTTTCACTTTTCTTATTTTTTCCATACTTAATCTTAAAAATACATTGATCAAGCGTAATGCCTTAACTGATCAATTGTAGCGCATTCAACTTTGCGTCTCTTGTGTGAAATTAAAACGCTTAACGGTCCGCCTCTGTGTTCGATAACCGCCAATTTTTCAATAAACTGCAATAAATGTTTATCCATTTATATGCTTGATGCAATTCTTCTTTATGTTGCTACTGTTGCTGTTTGTTTTAAGAGCAAAGGTTGCAAAAGGATACAAAAAACTCCACATCCGTATTAATGGCCGTTGTGCACTGTTGGGCAACCACGACCGCTGAACATCCCGCTGGCCACTCTTTTGAAGTTAAATTGACTGACTCGAATGAAATATGGCATTCACTATTGAAACTATTACGGCAAAAGATTTAACAAACATATATAAATAAAAAAAATGTATATTTTTATGTGTGAAATCTGATTCTTAGCAAATATTTCAACCAATCTTGAATCACTTGTACTAAATTCAAGAGAGCCACTAAAGTAATAAATAACTCTTTGCAATTTTAGCAAAAAATAATTTGTAAAAACAACTTGGGTGTGGCAATTGTTTTTCTGGGAAATTTTCGTAATCACCGCATGAATCACGCCTTTTAGTTTATGAGAAATTCAATTAGAATAAAATTATAATTGCTGTAATACACAGTGCGGTAGGAACACCTCCAAGGAAGTACTAGTTGTGTTGGCAAAAAGAAACCAAAACCAACTCCCAGGATGTTGCATGTTCCTACTGCTGGTGCTACTGCTGCTACTGCTGCTGGTGTTGCCATTGCCTCTGGGCTGGCCAACTGGCAACTACCAACTGCCAGCAAGGAAATGAAAACGCCCCCCATGTGAGGCAAAAAGCCAACGACCTGGGCAAGGCAGAGCAGTTGCAGGAAAGGACACGGGCACGGGCACAGGAACGAGAACGGGAACAGGAACCAGAAAAAAATAAACACACCAGAGTCAGAGTCAGAGTCAGAGCCAGAGACAGAGACGGAGCAGGAGCAGGAGCCGGGACATCGTTGGTCGTCCTGCCGCAGAGCAACTATAAAAGGGACTCCCTGCACGCAGGAAAAATTTGCACCTTGGTCAGTTTTATTTGGGAAATATTTATAAGTTTTTATATTACTAAATATAGTAAGTTTTTCACATATTATTTTCCATTAATTTATAAGTATTTTACAGATTATATTGAAGATTTATTTGGGAAATATTTATAAGTTTTTATATTACTAAATATAGTAAATATATCACATATTTTTCACATTTTATTGCAGTAATGTATTCCTTTATAAAGTTATTTATTTTCAGCTTTTATGAAAACAATAAACACTTAATTTTTCTTTCAGTGCCTCGCCGTGTGTTGGATCTTCTGTTGGTGTCAGCCGGACGCATGTGTGTGTGTGGAGGACGCTCCCAGCTTTTAAGTATAATTTTCCAGATACCGAGGCCGACTGGAGTCCAGGTGGCAAGTGCTAGACAAAAACGATGTGCACGCCCCCACACAGGAGCTGCAGGAGCAGCAGGAGCAGCAGGACGACGACTCCGAGGACTAGCTAGCAGGACAGCTAAACGAGAAGGTGGAGAAAATTTAATATGATTATGTTGAAGTAAATTGCTTGAAACAAATGTTGCATGGGCATCCGCCCTCTGATCTCGCTCTACTCACCTGCCAGACGTTGACTTGATTCGGTCTGTGCCTCTTTACCCAGCTCCCTCCATCCCTCCCTCTTCTGGCAGGACCTTTAAAAAGCAATTAAGGACAATACGATTTGGCCCTCAAAGGCTTTGGCTTTGGCTTCAAGCTGTCAACGAGTCGAGACGGGGGGTAAGTGGTCCGTTTACTGTGTGGCCAATAAAATACTTTTTGTGTGTGTGTTATAAACTTGCTATATAAATAATAAATTCGAGGAGTAAAAACAAAGCACAGAGGCACCCCGGAAAATTTAATAAAGTTGTTTCAGGCTTTTCCTTGGGAAAAATCGAGGGCGTTGCCAGCGATTTGCTGTGTGATAAGTGGCAGCCGGCACAGCATGTGTCTTCACAGGCATTCGAAGGCATTCAATGCAAAGTCGCAAATTCCCGCCAACTGCCAGCATGCCGACCTGCCACGCCCCTCGGTGGGCGGAGGATCTGCATGCCGCACAAGTGGAATTTACGGCAACGGTTATTGCAACACAAAAATGCACCTAAGGTTGCACCTGCCGAAGGTTTCCTAATGCAGTTGAAGAAATACTCTAGTGTAAAATGATTTATGAAAATTACTAAGGAGTTTGATATCCTTGAGAAAGAAATGCCACAAAAAAGTTCTGAAATCAAGTTTAATTTCATTATTTTTATTATGTTATAACATTTTATAACAAAATAGGAGAAACTTTGTGATTTCTATAGTAACAGGAGCTTGATTTCGTTTTTTTTAAATCCTCTTTAAATATATGTACAAGTACGTAATCACATTTTAATTTTAATGTAAGTTTATTTTTCTTACGATGTAAAATGTTGTAACATACTTTTAAGCACCTGTTGTAAAACTTTAGAAATTCAGAGTATTTCTTAAACTTTAAAAATTCAAAGTACTTCTGTAGCATCCGGAATAATTACTAACAGGTGCTTAATTTCGTTTTTTAAATCCTCTTTAAATATATATACAAGTACAAGTAAGTAATGGCATTTTAATTTCAATGTAAGATTATTTTTTACGATGTAAAATGTTGTAACATAACTTTAAGCACCTGTTGTAAAGCTTTAAAAATTTAAAATATTTCTGTATATCTATTTGATACTATATATATTTTCTAGTAATGTTAATTAACCTTTTTTATATTGAAAATAAATGTTAATCTATTTAGTAGAATACTTGCCTAAACTAAAACCTTTTAATGTACAAACCAACGAAGGTTGATTAGTATTTCATGTACCCAAACTAACAGAAAATCTAAAAAGAAATTACTGTTCCAAAAAGTTAACTAAAATAAGAGAAACACTCATAGTAAGAGCCTTAATTGCTGCCTCATTTGCATGCAACCAAATACTGATATGCAATTATTTCAGTCCACCCCAACTTTGGTGATCAACTAACTGCAACACTAATTAGCAAATGAGGCGCACAGCCATGCCACCAGCTACCAGTTACCAACAATATCTGGGAAATAGCAAACTACGGCAACTACGACAACAATGTTGTCAATGTCTGGGATGCGGCGGCATGCGGCATGCCAGAGTGTCTGCCGCTGCCAAATCAATTGGCAGGCATTGCCGTCAACGGCCCTCCGCCAATCCGCCAATGATAATTAAATTGCACATCGAATTTTAATGCAATTCAATTAAAATATAAAATATTTTTCAATTGGTTCACTGGAGCGGTTAGCCTCCGCCCCGGCATCGTCGTAATTAAATTAATCAGCGATGCTTTCACTCATTGCCACCGATGCTGCCAATGTCGATCTGCTGCTGCTACCACTTTGTCTGCATATTTCCCATGAATTATTTATATCGGATTATTCAAATTGTGATTGCCAAGTTGGATAAACCGAGGCATTGACAGACAGTTGGAATATTTAATTTTAATGTAATACCGAAACTAATGATCCTTGTGGAAGGGCCAACGAAAGCTATGAATTTCTGCTAAATTATTTTTAATTTAATTCTTTATGTTTTTTTGATTGTTTTATTGTAAAATTCAGCCTCTGGTTAATCCCCAATGACTCCTGAGTTGCTAATTGTTTGAGACTCATCGCCTCATCACTTATTAGTCACATCCCCCTTTTGGTTTTTCAGCTTTAACTAGATTTTTTTTTTGCTGGGCAACCGCAGTTGCATTTGAATGTATAATACAAAACCGAAACCAAACACAGAGAGATCTGATGCTGTCTGCGGCTTTGCCTAATCGAAATTAGCTTTGGCCTCAAATAGGCGGTGGCAATTAGCAGTCGCGGTGTACCGGGGCGAGGAGGTGACGACCGAATGGCTGATGTCACATTCAATCGAGAGCAAAGCCCAACATCCATTAAGCCACTGTCACAGGGTCTGTGCCCTTTTTTCGGTGGATCTCCTGCACAAAAGCGAAACAAAATAATTTAAAGCCGGCACACAGGACACAGCGTCGTCGTCGGTGGCAAAAAAAAAACAATTATCTTCGCACTAAAGCCAGTTACAGGCTGCCGCAGTGGCAAATGATTGACACAAGGCTGACAGGCATTGCAGCGCCTGACAGGAGCAGGATCAGTCCGGGCAGCAGGGTTGAGTAGCCAGCAGCCGGGAGCCATTCCCTGACAATGCCCTTCCCCCGTTGATGTTCGTCGTGCGCTTGTTTTGTAATCTGCTTAAATGTAAAGTTAACAATTTCACCCATTTGGTCAGGGCACAATGACAGCAACAGCAAAAAAAAGAAACGAAATGCAAAAGCAAAACATTCACAGTCGGCAGCAGAAAACTTTTAGGACTGAATACATACATTTGATCCTGTTTTTCTGCCGGCTAGAGGAAAATGCATTCAAATGCATGGTCGAGTGGTCGAAGGACGAGAGTGCTGCACAGGAAAAGAAAATATTGTTTTATTGTTAAGAGAAGAATTTACGCAAACATAATAAATACAAATTGAATAAGAGAATTGATTAAATAAGAAAATTGTTAATAAACAAATAATGGTAATGCTTTATTTATTTGTAACATAATTACTAACGTAAGGATGCACTGCCTTTTCATAATAATAATTGATAGAAATAATGGATTTATAAATGAAAGTTAAGCATCAAAATATTAATCACATCGAATTTTGATGTCTCTCTATATCAAATATATTGATTAATGCACATTTCTGAATTTATGGTAAATATATATATTTTATATCGTTCTTTTATCGATATATTCTACTGTCCCTATCGACTTTATATTAATCAATAAACTTATTTATAATTTAACAATTTAATTCAAAACGAAGTCTTTGCTAGAGCACACAATAATATTTAATTAATAAACAATCTCATGAGTTTCCAATATTTAAATTCACATTTTCTTGTTGTGCAGCCATTTTAGGGTAGTGCCACTTTGCCTTTCCCTGTTTCAGGTCAATGGTTGGGCATACACACACACACCCATCCACTGACAAGAACCACTTGAGAGCCATCCTCTTGGCACGGCAGCCGCACGGGGCGTATGAGTAATGCGAGGGAGCCGCATAGAAACGCTCGAGTTTAGCAGGCTTCAAGCAGTGAATTCTGGTGGAAGAGAAGAGGGAAGGCGACACCAAGACGTTGCGGGCTGTTAATTTGATTTCTTGTCAAAGCAAACGGCAGGTGCCAGCCAGGAGACGACGAATGACGGCGGAATCCAAGGCGTCCATGGCCGCACTTTTGACTTTCTCTGGTTTGCCGTTGACGTGACAATTTCACACGCAACGCACACAGTCGCCCGCCGCCTCGACATATATAAATAAACAATGGCTGGCAGGAGGCAGGAGCACGTCCTGGGCCCGTGGCATCATCGAAGCGTTAAATGGCCAACTCATCTCATTTAGACGTATTAAAGCCAGCGGCATAAAGCGTTCAGCAAGATGGCTGTCGAGGGCCGAAAGATTGCTAGAAAAAAGCAGAACCCTTCGCAGTGCAGCGGGAAGCGGGAAAAGTGCACTTGAAGTGCCTGGTTAATTATGCAAACTGCAGCATTTAATACATAATTAAATATCTCGGGAGTGAAGGGAATTTGCATACGGACGGACCCCTGGCCAGGGCTTAAGTCTTCCGCTTACAAAACCGCGATGCGCTTCATGAATTTCAAACAAAATGATGGCAAAACGTTGGCTCCAAAGCGCATTAAAATCATGAGCGCATAAAAAGAATATTTTAAGCCAGTAGAAATGGCCGCAAAGCGGGTAGAGTTGGGGCGGAGTGGGGAGTGGGGGGCGGACAAAGAATGGGCGCTTAAGCCAAAACGCTGTCCCCAAAAATGGCCGACAGAAGAGCGAATGATAAGCGCCGTTTTTTATGGAGCCTGGCAGAGCGAACGATGCATGCATAAAGCTACAAAATGGTGACACATTTCAATTGGCGGGGTCAGAGAAAAATCTACCAAGTCGAATTGGAAATACTCTTCTGGTATTTCAGGGAAAACCACTAACAACTTTTCTGGCTTACTGAAATCCCTCGAAATACCACAGAGTCTCCTCTATAATTTCCGTAAATCTTGAACAACTTGGGCTTGGTATAGTAGCACCTGTTCCGGTCGCTTTCAGAGGGCATAAATCCCGGACAAAAAATAGAAAGAGCTGCACTTTGCCACCCTCTCACTCTTCACATGGCTGTGAAATTGACAATATTTCACTGGCAAAAGCCGAATTTAGTTGCAGCTCGGCATCCGTTTTGGCCCATTGAACTTTGCCGTTGATTGCGGCAGCCCTCCGACACACAAAGAGCCTGAAAAAACCAAAAATGGAAACTCTTTAAAGGCCCCAAGGCCGAGGTCCTTTAAGATGGCAAAAAAATAAAGCGCAGCCAGGCGTGTAAAATGTTATCGCAACATCAAATTTCATACATCATAAAACATATTGGCTTAGAAAGTAACAATTTTGATTGCGGTAAGACGGAGCCCACAAAACGGAGCGTGGCATGCAATGAGCCGAGAGCCGAGAGCCGGGACCCAGAACGAGGGACCCGTAAGCGGATTTGGGTCCTTCATGGTCCTTCTTTTTTCTTTTTTGCCCCGTTTGTCTCCTTATCGCCGCAAATGAATCTGTAGCAGGCTTCACGGCGCCAGTAAGTGGGCCATTTGGGGTAGTTTCTGGCTCTAAACACGCTCAGATGAGACAGTGAATGACTTTATAACTAGCTGCCACCAATCCGAATTCCAATGCTGATTCCAAGGCTGCCTGCTGCTAATCATTAATTCCACTCTCTCTTTGTACAGTGTAACTTTTCACTTTCCAAACTTTGGCGAAAGTCACGAAAAAAAGAAAACTTTCGCCGGGAAACAGGAAGCGATCGTCCTGGCTAAGCACGGGCGGGACTTCATTTCGGTGTCTCAAAGTTACGGGCAACAGATGCCCCGGCAAGGAGCAGTGATGGCAGTTTGTCCTTGTTCTCAGAATATATGTATTAACTTGATATATAAAATATAAAATATAAAAAAAATTCTCTTAGATTTTAATACCTATATTTTTAGGGGTTATATTATTACCACATAGCATAAAGAACATACAGACATCGAACATAATGATAAAAGGTGTATCCTTTAAAACTGCAAACATTGCTTCTAAATATATATCTTTTGAAGTATTTGTTGAGAGAATAAGCTTTAAAGTTTTCAAAGAAAGGCAATACATTAGGTTTATTAAATATTAAAACAGTTATAAATGATTTCTTAAATTCCAATTCAAGTATTTAACCAACACATATCTCCAGAGAAATTCGCGGCATCACTACCATCTCAGGTATAATCCTTCAAGGAAACTTCCAGGTAAGGAGCCACGTTCGCAATTAATTTTGGCCCAGTGCGAGTGCGTGTGGTAACCCGGCTAACTGCAGCCGGCGGAAATAGTTCAAAAGTTCAGAGCGCTGGCAACAGCAAAACGGGTCGACAACCTGCCAGGCTGCCAGGAGAAGGTATATATATTCTATATCTCCTTGCCCGACCGCAGCATTGTCTGCCCTCATTGTTGTCAACATTTTTGTCGTTATATCCCTTTGTCTGTCCGCAAACGTGGCCAAGTGTGGCACACACACACACACAGCCAGCATGCTGCATGCAGCTTCTGCTTAGACACATTCACTTTTACGTCAGTCAAATTGCAAACAGCAAAGGTCATAAGAATAGTTCAAGAAGGTAACTAATTATTATCTCTAAATATGTATATTTCGGAATAAATTTTGATGTGCCATTGAAACAACTTTATTTTATTTAAAGTTTATCCAAATTATTTAACATTTTGTTAGCTTCTTTTTGAATTGTAATTATATTAAATTTATTTGATTACAGGCATACATTTACTTGTTTCGTTTGTTTAATTTTTTAAATAATTTTATAATTTATAATTTTACCCTCATCTGTACACAGTGCTTGATGCTCAGCTGGCTGTTCATTTGAATATTTTATCTGGCTTTGAGGCAGCACTTACTTTCGTTGCTCGTTCCGGGTGCACTTTAAGCCAGCTCCTTGCCAGTGTTTATGTCACCGGAAGTTAAGTTTTCACATGCGGTTAACGTCGCCTGGAGGGGATGCGGAGCGGAGCATACATAGCTCCTACGGGATGGGATGCTCCTTCTCTTCGTCCTCCTACTTTTTTGACCCATTTGCTGGCACAGCAGAAGACAAACTCCGGCCTGGGGAGGCTGTCTGTCTGTCTGGTGTTCCTCTCTGTGGCCGCATCTCCTAGCCAGTTTCAGTCATGCATCTGAGGCCTGTCGGCTGCATAAATGTGAATGCAAATGTGCTGCACACAGATACACCTAGGATGCACAGAGAAAAAAACAGAGGTTACTTGGGAGGTACTAATATAGAATTAATATGAAAAAGAATGCAAATTCTAGCCATGTATTTGTAGAATTAAAATAAATCAAATAGTAAGACATCAGAAAGGTTCTTTAGGGTTTTCCTGTATAATTAATTTTATTTTTATTACAAAGCCACTTAATTTTGCATTTTAAAATCTACAAAAACATCTTCAAGAATAAAATCCTTACTTTATTCCCATTCAAACACTGTAAACTCTTATTGCAGTGTATAAATTGTGTAAATATGAAGAGTACTTAGTGCAACAATGCCGGATTATAGTTGAATTTATTAGCTAGTGTGTGCAGCTGGCAAATGGGTTGATGGCATCCCCATCCCATCTACTCGTCTGATCCTGCTGCCAGGATAAAACTCGCCCATGTTGAGAGTTCACTTTCCCGACTGACTTGGCTGCTAATTAGTTTTGCAAGTTGTGCATTCGCCTCGCTGCCTGCCGCCGGCTTAGCCAAGTGATAAGTGATAAGAGCTTTGGCCAAATTCAATTTGCAATGCAGCCGCAAAGCGTTGTTTATCCAACCAATGCAGCAGCTTCGCCTCCTCGGAATGGAGATGGGAAAACAAAATCTCCGCAGCAGCTATTCCCCTGCCGTCGAGCTATAATTAATGATAAAGATGTTTCCTACTAATTGACATGTGTCCGAGGGGGAGTGAGCATCCGCATCTGAGAGATAAAGATACTCGAGACACGTGGAAGTGGCGGCAGGAAGTCGTCGTAACATTAATCCCACATTAATACCTATAATTGGAAAATCCACTTCAAATTCTGGGGGAGTGCCTGGTAATTATCAATTGGGAAGTGAAACTACTTTCACTTAAAGACCTCGGTCGGACTTCGCTTAAAGCGCAGCAGGAAGATACATTTTGCCTCGGTTTCCACTTTTTGCGCTCCATTTGTATCTTTTATTCATCCAACTGTCGGCAGCAGAATCTGAATTTCTGTGTCACTAAGCAGCAAATCCTCCCTCCTTGTTGTAATTGTCCTGCAATTGTATTGGAGACTGCCACATCCAGTATCCCTGGCATAGAACACTGCGAAAAGTGTACAGGAAGTTCGATGATTGCTAAACTTTATCCTGGCTCCTGCTTTGATTTCTGTTGCAATTTATTGTGTGACAATCGCAAGTTTTATTCCCAACATTTTTCCCTTCCAGCGAGCATTTTTTGTTGCTTTGTTATTGTTGCGATTATTATGATGATTCTTCAGTTGACTGCCGGCCCGTTTTTTAATAAATCATTTCCGCTGCTTGAGCTGCGGGGAATATTATTTCCGCTTCCGCTTGGCATCGTCCTTTCGCCCCCCCTGTTCCGGTCAGCCAGCATTTTGCATGGCTGAATTTAAGTCCAACAGGACTGGAAGTTGTGCTGGCCAGGAAAAAATTGCTTGGAATCATTCGAATAATTGGCAAATCGATTGAAACACAAAAAAACCATCGACCATTAGGAGATTAAAAACTAGCCAAGGCTTGCAATTAACCAAATGGAGAAAGGAAGAAGTTAGCAGAAAAATCCAACCAACGAACAGATGCCAACCGATCTGCTGACGATGCTATCCATATATGAATCTGTACACGGAGATGAAAGATATAGTTTGATTTCATCCAGATTAATATATATAATATTATATATAAAATATTCTTTGTATTTACAATTTATTTAACCTATTTTTTAAACTATTAAATTCCTTTATGTTATCCTTTATCACAAATAACTCGAAAAACTTTGATTTTCCTCTCTGCACATCCTTATCCTGGGAAATAAACAACTCGGGCGGAGCTCAGCGTGCGGTGGCAAATGGCAGTAAAGCAATAACTGTAACCATTTATTTTTTGGCCACCCAACCAACACACTCGCACAGCGGGTGTCCTGCGCTAATGTCACCACACACACAACACAACGGCAACACAGGCGCAATTCGATCTGACCTCAATGAGCGCCGGGATTTGTAGCAGATCCAAAAAAAAAGGAAAAGGAGAAATGATATAAATAGTTCAAGTGGCTTGCCGTTGCCGTTGCCATCTCTCGTAGTCGAAACTTAATTCGTTTGTTTGGCAACAATTTCAGTGAAATTCCGCCAAAGAATTGGAACGGCAGCCAGACAAAGGAAAGGAGCACGAAAAACTCCACCGACAAGGCAATCGGCAGATGGGCGAACGCTACTCGCTCCGTTTCTGCCAATTTCGAGGGCTGAATGTGAGCGTTAAATGCATTAAACTTGCACAAGACGACTCGAAGGGCCCGTTGGAAGTTTAGTAAGGTCACTGAGAGAAAGTATTGTTTAAAAAACTGTATTAATAAAATAAAATAGTATGGATTTTTCTTAGGTTATGACATCTCGTTAAATATATTGCCCTTAATACCCTTTCGAAAATAGTTTGCAATAGTTTGATTTATCGAAATTTTAAGTACTGAAATATATCTGAATAAAGTAACTAAAGTTATAAGCATTTTATGCCCAAAGATCCCTTGAAATATCAGCATTATCGGCAAATATCAATAAAGCATCGATATATTTTGTGCAAGAGCTTGAAAAGTATTTTTATATCGTCCTTAATACCCTTTCGAAGATAGTTTAATTTAGTTTGATTTATCGAAATTTCAAGTATTAAAATATATCCGAATAAAGTAACTAATGTTATAAACATTTTCTGTCCAAAGATCCATTGAAATATCATCAGCACTATCGGTAAATATCAATAAAGCATCGATATATTTTGTGCAAGTGCTTGAAAAGGTATTTTTCTTCAAGTATATCCTGCACACAGGATGTGCCAGCTGAACGGCAAGCGGAAACGGAAACTGCTAAATAAGCTTACCCAGAGCCCGAGCCCGAGACAGCAGCATCTCCTGCTGTCAGTTGGCAGGTGCAAAAGTGGAGACTCGCTAACTTTAACCAGCCATAACCACACCATCAGTGGGCCGAGCCGAGTGCCTCGCTCGCAGTTTGATTGTTTAAATATTTCATGGGATTTTATGGCAAGTACATGCTCACCCTTTTTCCCAGCCACCTTCCATATTGATTCCGAGTCCTCCTTCTCCTTCTCGAAATAAAATCAACAGCTTCCACTTGAGCACCCTGCCACCAGGCTCAGATCGCACATAAATACAGCGGTGGCGAAAAAAACACAGCAATCCTTCGGGATGGCAAGTCTCCCCCCGAAATGCATTTAAAAATTAACAACCCATCATAAAACAGGGCCAACAACACGGAACAAGTCTTGGCCATAAAACAATGTCGGATCGAGTGCCACTTCAGAGCTGAAATATTAATTTATTTATTCCCGCTGTTACGTTACGTTTTTTTACGGATCTCATAAAATGCCAGGGAGGGTTCGCATAAATTTTAATTCTTGACTTTTATGCAGGAGAGCTTCCCTGAGAACTTGAGCTTGATCCTTGCCTTTGGCTGGATCATCCGCTCAAAAGTTTGGCTATCAATTTCAGCCACTACCTTTTTTTCCGCGGAACACGAACCAATTAAACGATTAACTCAAGTGCAGTTTCAATGGCAGCAACTTAATTTACCGCAAACAACCGCAGCAGCAGCAGCAGCAGCAGCAGCAGTAGCAGTTGCAGCATCGCAAACAAACAACTCAGCAGGACTCGAGTCCTTCTGAGCGGGAGTATCCGTGGCAGCTGAATGTCCGAAAGTTGTCGAAAAGTTTTCAAGTGAAATATCAGCAGAAAGGAGGCGAAAGGAGTGCATCCTGTGTGTGTCCCCGTCGCGGACTGCTAAAAGCCAACTAAGAAACCCGGTCACGTTATGCACATTTCGCTGCACTCCTGGCCAGGATAACGGGGCCAGGCATGGAAAACAATAAGCGACCGGGGGAGCCAGGCAAGGAGCAAAAGGACAACGCTCACGTACAGAGGCCAAAAAACGCATTTCATGCACACGGAATGGGGAGTGGGAACAGCAGGAACAGGAAAAGGGCCAGGAACAGGGTCAGGGAAAGCAAGAAAACAAGAACAACAGCAACAGTAGCGATGGAGACGCGGCTAAAATCAACGGCCAACATGGCCAGAAATATTGGTGGCAACAGTTTCGCCCAACGTAAATTACCTGGAAAATACGTGACTTTACCGCGGAACGTGCGAGGCGGACAAAGAGGTCGCCGCAGGGGCGCAGCATCATCGGCAACACCAACAACTGGACGTGAGGCACAGGGCAGGGCGACGGCCAACTGCAAACAACAACAGGCACCTCGAAGGGAAAAAGACAGGCAAACAACTGCAAGTTGGCGTTGGCGTTGCCATACATACATATATCCTCAGCTTGAACGCCTTCGCAGGACCTCTGGTTGCTTATTCGTCCCTTTTTTTTCACAGCACAGAGAAAAATTATTCGCCACTAATGGATTATATGTATTTTATTTTTTCAAGGATATTTTCAGGCATACAAGTAGAAATAAATATAAGTAATTAATAGAGTAAATAATTTAAATAAAAACAAAGGATGTCAAGAACAATATTTTAAACTGCTTTTTGAAACAAATACGGCAGAGATTTAACTTCAGATACTTTTTATAAAAGAGGTAGTCAAAAACGAAGTCTTAATTTAATTTTATTTATTTTATTTGTTCATCTAAATATAAATAAATAAGTAATTAATAGAGTGTCTCATTGCTGGACTAGTAAATAGTATTTAAAATTATTTAAATATAAATAAAGGATGTTAAGAACAACATTTTCAACTGCTTTTTAAATGAAATATGGCAAACATTCAACTTCAGATACTTTTTATAAAAGATGTAGTCAAAAACAAAGCCTTAACATTAATGTTCTTTACTTTTTCCAACCAATAAAATATTTCCTTTTGCTTGAATATTCATAATCTTTATTAAATAATTGTATTTGAATTTTTCTCAGTGTATTAGCCCTGTGAATGCACGTGATTTTTACGCGGCCAGTGCACTTAATTCAATTTTTGAGCCGCCGCACCGCTGATAAGCCGCCAGCACCACCACGTGCCCCATCCTAGGAGAAGGTCCACTTTGCAGATGAGTTTTCCATAATGCGTGCGCCCCTTAAATCAATTAGAGCACTCGGAGCCGCCCTCATAAACGTCAAAATTAATCCACTATCCAGCTGCAGGCTCCCCTGTCCGTATCTATGAATATTTTTCCTACTCGAGCGTGCGTCACAGCTGTAATGACTCTTGAACTTGACATTTCCCAGTCGGAGTCCCTCAGCCTCCTCCTTCGCCGGGCTGTCACTTATATTTTTAATCTCCAGCAGAAGCAGCAGCAGGCGACACACTACGAAGCGCTGTAAAAAATACACTCTGCATATTTACATCTATATATCTTTGGCAGGAGGGAAGCAGGGAAGCGAGTGAAAAGTTAAGTAAGTTTGCTGCCATGGAGATGGCTCGAATCTCCCTTTTTTTTAGGGCGATTAACGCGAATGCGCAATTGAAATTAATTGTCAGTCAAAGTGGGAGACTCCCCGTCGAAGTCTGGAGTCTAGAGACTGGAATCTGGAGTTGTTGCATTCGGGAGCTGTTTCTCCCCCCAAGGGCAGCCACTTCTCGCACGTGTTTAAAACGAAGTTTTATTTTTAACTTTATCCAAAAGAAGCGCTTGCCCTGGCAACCGCTGAAACGTATGCAGCAGACAGTTGGATGTTGCTGCTGCTGCGGCTGCTGCTGCTGCTTTAGCTGCTGCTGCGTGTTGCACACACATGTGGCGCAAATTATGTCAACGTGGATTTGGTAAGTCAACTCCGCCTCTGAGGATATCACAGACGAATCCCTAGCCCTCCCCCGTACAGCTTCCCTTCTGTTCTGTTTATTTTCATGCAACAGCTACAGTGAGTGGCATCAACTCTTCCCAAATGGGCCATGCAACACAATTTGAATTAATAAATTTTCTTATAAATTACAGCTCCTCCTTTGTCTTGAATGTTTGTAGAATGTTTGTGCGCCTTGATCTTTGCCAGCAGCGGAAGCATCAATTAGGCAATCGGAAAATTTATGAAATACTTTGGGATAAAGCCGTGAATCGGCTCAAGTGGAAGTCCTAATCGTTGACGCCACGCGACAGGATGTTTATGTGTTCGAGATACACCTCTAAAAAAAGGGGAAAATTGGAAAAGGAAACAAATAAATGTACTTCTTTGAGTACACTGGAAAAACGAGCAACCTCTCAGGTATTTTTGGAACAACTTTCTTCTTATTTTTCTCTCTGCATTAAAGCTAGAAATGCCGCAAGCCCTAGCACCTAGATAATAACTGGCTGCAATGACAACAACTGGTCTGGACCAGTTTCTTGTCTGATCTGCAGTTCCTGCCACATCCACGCTTCATTTATCGCATAATTTGCATGGGCCGCCCCTCCCTCCCTCCCCCTTTTTGCTGATGTGAAATTATTTTTACATTCGCGAAAGTCATCTGGAATCGGAGAATGGCATCTGCTTTCAGAGATGCGAAACTTCCGGCCAAGCTGCAATTGCAACTGCAACTCTGCAGCAGATTGCAACATTCACAGATGTTGCGCATGTGCCGAGGCATCTAATGCATCGCTGCCACTTGAGATGGGAGTGGAAAATGGAAAATGGAAGTGGGGAAGTCCCTTGTGCATATTTCAACGCCTTTTTTGGGTAACAAACCTGAGAAGGCGACTGCCTACGAACCGAACGGAACTCACACGAAATCGTATCAAATATCGAGGGAAGCTGACAGCTATGGCATAAACAAAAAGAGGCAAAATATGAAAAAAACAATAACGCCGAAATGGGAAAAACGAAAAGGAAAGGGAAAGGGAAAGGAAGGCCGCTGGGTCGAAAGTGGGTGTGAGAGGAGAGCCAAAACAAACAAATAAGAGAGTTCGGAGTAAAAAAAAAACAGAAACAGACAATGCGGATATACACTTGCATTGCAAAGTTAAATATGCAGAGTAAAAAATTATAAGATAATTTATAATACATAATATAATAATATATAATTAATAATATAATAATATAATTTATGATATATAATATAATAATATAAATAAGGTTTTTAATCAGTTAGAGAAATTTATAACATAATAGAATACGCATTTCTTATTTTATGCAGTTTGAACATATTTTATGAGTATAAATAATTGTTTATATATTAAAAGATTACTACCACAAAAGTGCAAAAAAAAACTAAAAGAACACTAGATACAAAATAATTCATTTTTGATAACTTAATACATGAGTTATTTATACAAAGAAAATAATCCTTCAGTTTATGAATGTTTCCTCAATGATTATTGTCTTTTTCTTTTACATATTCAAAATGAAATAACAAAATTTGACTCTATTAATTGTTTCAAATTAATTCTAAGTTAGTTGCAAATTTTAATTATCAAGTATTTATGAAAAAAAACAAATTTTTTGAGGTTTATTTAAGAGCACAATTCTTTGGCTAAGTCCCCTAAAAAAAGTACCCGTTATTTGTTCTTTCAGTGTTAATTATTATTCTCTTTTTAAATTAAATAACAAATTTTGCCCCTTTTAATTGTTTCAAATTAATTCCAAGTTAGTTGCATATTTTAATTATCTATTTCTTAGGTAAAAATGTTCTCGAGGTTTGTTTTCAGAATATAATTTTTTGGCTAAGTCCCGTAAAAAAAGTACATGTTATTTATTATTTCAGTGTTGTGTTCCCTTATGGACCGGATCCGTTTCCAAGCCTTTGTTTGTTCTTCCCTCTCTCGCTCTCTCTCTCTCCATGTGTGTGTTTGTCCAAAAACTTGGTACCTTCTCCGACTTGCCATTTGCATTTCCCACGTTGCCCAAGGCAGGCTGAAGAGAGAACCTTGAGGGGAAAGAGAGCAAGAGGCTGCTAGTACAAGGAATGCCAAAGTCAACGTCAAAGTTGAACGTGTCAGAGATACAATTCTATCGCTGTTGTTGTTGGTGTTTTCTAGGTTATGTCTTTGTTTTGTTTGTGGGGTCAACTGTTAATTGGAATTCGGACCGGACCCATCCCCCTGTCATCCCCGATTACGTTGAAATTAATACAATCTTTCTATTTGAGCAGGGAGAGACCCTGAAACAGAAAGATAAATATACAAAATTAACACGTACTCAGGTGAAAATGAGTAGGTAGTTACCCATGTGTGAGTGTGTGGAAAAGGACGGCACACACACGCACACACACACACAGAACACTCGTAGAGCAAATAACCCTAATAAATAAGCCAAGTCGCTCGATTGGCGCAGGAGGGAGGCCATTGCGAGAGCCAAGATGTTCATGAAAAAAGTTAATTAAGGTGTTTGCCCAACAACAACAACAACGCCGGGCATTATATGCGAGATATTTATCTCGCGGCGGACGGACACACAGGGGAATGACTGCGGCCGGAGGGGATCTGGATCTGGATCTCGTTCCGGGGACTGCTTATGGCTCGGTTGCATGCCTCGGAGTGTTTGCCTTTGAAATGTTTGTCATTATCGTCGTTAACTTTTTGATGAGTCGAACGTGTGTGATAAAAGTGTCACAAGGATTGAAAAGAGACCGATGCGGAGAGAGAGGGAGAAACAGGAGAGAGTGAAAGGAAAACTAATAACGCAGGCAGCAGAAATAATTTTGTACGTGAGTGTCGGGATGTTAAAAGCAGAGATGACGCTCATTTTTAAAGAAAAAAAAAATATTCCGTCTTCTGGGGAACTCTTATAAAAATAAAATACCTCACGTCAATTACTGGGAATTATTTGTTAGCTTAAAACCAAAGAATTAACAGTACCGTTTTTTATTTGTTACAATGTATACAAATTTTTCACTTGGGAATTATAAAACGCATTTTAAAACTTACGGAAACAATTTAGCCTAAAATGAATATAATTTATACAATTCTTCCATTTAGAAAATATATATTTTTTACAAAGATACTAAATTTTCCATTATATGACAAGAAATAAAACATCATGGGAATTGTACAAATATAAAAAAAAGAATACATATACATATCTGTACTTATTAAATATAGTTCACAACATTCCTTGTCCATCGTATTTAATTTATTAAATTAATGTTTCAAATGTTGTAAATTATTGTAAAAAAAATTAATGTAACATATTAAAAGTAAAATGTATTTCAAATTGTCGGAAAAACAGCCAACTTCGCATCTCTGGCCAAGAACGAATGAGGCACAGTTAGCGAGACAGCGGCGGGCAGCGCAACGAATGTATCTTTCGGATACCAATTGCCATTAGTTTATTGAGAATCTCGAATTTATGGCACTGCGTGTCGTGGCCAACCACGCACAAATGGTCACAAATCTGAGCCTGCAACACATGTGGGCCTGGCCAGGTCTGCGTCTCCTCCTTCCTCCTCCTCCACATGTATTTACTTCGGCTCCTCCGGCATTTGTGGCACGTACAAAATTCATTTGTTGCACTATTTATGTGTCGCCCTGATGAAAATGAAATCAAATTAAATTTTCGGCACAATTCAAAGTGAAATTTTGCAGCAACAATAAACAAAGCAAATGAGAAATAAATCTCTCGAAACGACGCTTTCCCATGTGGGAACCGTGAATGGGAAATTACAGGAATTTCCACATCGGTCGAAATTACATACTTGGGTAATATCCGAAATACTTATCCTGGCCAGGAATAGGGATACCAGGAATTTCAAATGAGAACCGAGAGAGAATTGGTAAATGGGTAGGCGGAATAATAAAATAAACAATTACGAAATATGCATAGTAAAGGGTCTTTGACTACCTGGATCCCTTAATAATTTTGGACATATGTTTACGGATTATATTTAGTTATATTTGTGCGTAGGAAATATTAAAAGAAGAAGGTAAATACAAAAGTTATCTATACCTATTTGTATTGGAATATCTTGTGATAAAGATAGTGGAAATAGTTGCATTTTAAAATTACTTTTAATAAGGTGTACTGAAAATTTTATAAAAAATAACTTATTTATATTTTTAAACATTTTTTTAACCACCTAATACCTTAAATAAAATATTAAACAGCATATACAAATAAAGATCACCCAAAAATAAGGATACTTAAATTATTTTATTAATATTCCGTTTAATATTGCTTAATAAATATTGCTTAATATTGCTTAAAAAAGAAATTGGTAGATAATATTATTTTTTGAATATTTTCTTATACATATATTTAAAGCAAAATTTTTCCAATAAAATCCACAATTCTTCTTCAACTTAATGTCAAACATTATAAGAATAGCTAAAAAGCTGTAACATTAACCTAATTTTCAATATTTAGATTCTGGAAGGTCCTTATTTTCAAAAAGCCGTTAATAATTCACAAAGCGATATAATTTCCATTTCACACTTGGCACTCCGCCCCCCGGGGACGCTGGAAGGCAGCACACAAACAATTGCATCGCTTCCACTTCATTTAAGTCGCATGCTACAGTTGTAAAATTAATTGCCAACATGTCTCTTACGTGCGCTGGCAATTACATTTTACATTTTACATTTACGACTGGCACGCCGGCTGTGAGGAGGGAAGAGGGGGAGAAACTAACTAATCAACTAATAAATCCATAATCACTGTTATTAGGCGAGATGCTCTCAACCGGTCCCAACTTGGCTAATAAGAACTAACGTGGCCAACAACAACTGCCGGCATTTCCCCCGAAAACAAAACAAATCAGACAGTCTACCTCCAGAGAGAGTCGGAGAGAGCTCTCTCCTGAACTCTTATACTCGCCGAACACCTTTCGTGGGAGTTCTACTCTCACTCGCTCGTGTGTTTACTTTTATCGCATGCGATTTTGCTTGCAGTGCATCGAACCACGTACCCGAGGGTAGCTCGTGTGCGGCTCTCTTTTATGCTATATAGTCGGTAGTTGTTTGTTCTCTCTTTTTGATACCTTTTAGTAATGGTAGAGGTATGCTCGATCGGTGGATAAGTAGGTACTTTCAAAGCAGTTAAATCTCAGCAGGCTATATAAAGTTAAAGTAATACTTTCAACTATTTTATAATAAATTTAATTCACAATATTGTTTCATTTCAAAGTTTAAATATTTACAAGTTTACAAATTTATCTTAGAGTAAAAACTTTGTAAGGCAAAAAACAAATTTAAACAAATTGCATCCGCTGCCACTTAAAAGTTGCGTATGCGCAATGGCTTTAAAGCTCATTACTCATACGTACTGTTGTTTTTAACAAACTAAAAAATAAGCCCAAAATTCTGTAAAATTAACTTCAAGCTGATAAACAATACTTTCTTTAAATACAGAGTACCACGACGGCGACTACTTCGCTTTCACACCCTGTCTCGGACCGCAGTAAGCGCGCTCGACGGCAGCCAGCTCTCAGTTTTTTCCGAAACACCGACGTGAGCGGACGCAAGCGGACGCTGTGTGAGATTTTTTGGATTTTCCAAAGCCAGACTCGCGCGTTCGTGTGTTGTGGGCCGCCTTTGTTTGTCTCATTTAAGCGGCCAGCGATTTGGCAACCGATGCGAAGGAGCCAAAAGGCCCCAAAAAACAAGACACGGCGCGCAATTAAATGCAAATGTGTGAAAGTGTAGCGCCCGCTCAACCAAAGGCATAATAAGCTCATTTCGCGGCTCCAGAGTGCGAACAAGCGCAAAGTGGGGGAGCAAGAGACAAGTGCGTGATTGTTCGCGAACAAATATTAATATTTGCGAAAGAGATCGCCAGATCGCCAGATCGGAGCAGCAGCCGCAGCAGCTAACCTCACAAAAGCGAGTATTTAAAACGGTAAGTTTTTACGCCGTCTTGTTCGCATTACACTTTGAGCCTATGCCCAGGCCATCTCGCTCTGGCACACACTATCTCTCCTCCCGTTGTGCTTTGTGCTAAGCTTCGCTTGGCGCGCGCTTCGCGCTGTGCATCTCCCTCCCACCCGCAGATCAACCGATATTGCCCATTACTGCGGTTCATTTGCGTGTCGCTAGCTCCATCTCTTTCCTTCGAGCGAAAAATAACTGTTACAACAATCATTGCTGTATTACTGTTGTTGCACAATTTTCCCGTGCGATGTGTCACTTGTTGTGTGTTTCCTTGGTTTTCCGGTGGGAAATGTGCGGGGAACTTGCTCTGGCACTTGCAGGTGAAAAACGGGGAAAATCCTGCCCAGCAACTGCATTTCGGCCTTGGCTTGAAGCCGAAAAAAAATCAAAACAAAGAAGAAAAAACATTTTCTGGCTTACGCACCTTAGCAATGCGATTTTTGGCCAAAATAAAAACCAGTTTCAAAAAGCAGTAAAGCACAACAAAAGTGTCTTTACTCCGAACGAGAGCTTCGCTCAACAGGTTTTATTTTTATTTTAATTTTTTTCAACGAGAGGGGACTTTTATTTGCTCAGAAGCTCCAGACGGCGGGTATTTCTGGGTAATGCAATTCCGATTTGTGCAATTAAACGTAGATGATTTATAGAACCTTTGAGGTTAAGGTTGTGGATGCTGAATCAAGGGAGTATTGAATTAGTAGTGGTTTTACCAGGTTTTATAATCTTTGTATTCGGTATTTATTTAAATATTTAATCAACCCTTGACGTTAAAGTTTTCTATTGAAGGGAAAACAAAAGAAAGATGTTCTGTATTTTACAACAGGTTTCCCAGACCCCGGACTTCAGATGTAGCGGATATAAAAATTGTTTAGAATTTCCAATCCTTATAAATATGTATAGAATCTTATGCATCATTGAAGTAGAAGAATTTGTATTGTATTATATCTATTATTATCAACATATATTACAGTACGTTTTGTGTCTAAATTTCAATTTATTTTGTATATTTTAAAGCTGTTAAAAATGATATTTCCTTAATAAAAAAGTAGTATAATATCAAATATAAACAATTCCTGTGATATTGACATTAAACGTGTATACTCTCCCGTCTGGGGTTTAATTTATTTTTTATAATGGCTTTTCCCAGTCTCAGAATAAAAAAAAATCATGGTTTCTTTGTTTTTATAAAACACAAAATTGAATAAACACGGTATTTTTTTCAAAATGATAAGAAGAAACAGGAGGTTCTATCACAAGTTCAAAGCTTATCAGGCTGCTAGTAGAAAATAATTCCTTATCGGTTTATGTTTTAAAAAAAACACTCTTTATAATTCACTTAAACTCCTATCCATTTTCTAGACATTTTTAGCAAGTAGTTCAAGTTGGGATTTGGTTAATATTTCCTTTGTGGCCCAGAATCAAAGGCGGGAAGCTCTCAAAGGGGCTCCAACAATGGCGAGAAACAAAACGAAAAAAAAAATGCGAGTCTTTGAGTCTGCGAAGGTAAAACTGCGGAAGTCATTTAACAGTCTACTTAACTTCTGCCAAAAATGCTCAAAAAAAAAAAAACAAAGGTGAAAAAAGAAGAGGCGGGAAAAGGGAAAAAATGAAGTAGAAAACGGCAAACTGGAAACGTTCAAGATGGCTCTTCTTCGGTCTCCTCCGGTCTTTGGTCACGTTAGAAAGTAGCTGTAATTGCGGCTCCCCGTAACTGTTATTGTTACGGCCGCCACTCGCTCAACTGCAGGCGGTAAAAGTTGCCCAAAATGAATTGTCATACACAACGTTTGTTATATATATTTTTGCAGTGTCTTACAGACAGACAGTGTCATACACATTTGAGATTCATTGTTGTGTATTTGCCTTGTTTTTTTGCCGCTTTTGTGGGCGTTTGTCCACTGAGCTTTGTTTTCAAGACTTTCAGCGAATTGATAAGCGAAAATACAGAAAAATACGCCAAAGAAGAAACAATAATAAAAGCTGACGAACTCCGGTTTTGGTTTTTACATCCACTGCCCAAGTGTTTTTTTTAGCTGTTTTGCTATTTCACTCTTCATTATTGGCGACTTGTGTTTGTAATTAGCAAGTCGTCTTTGAAAATTTCTATGACTTGCGCTCTTTGCTCAGCGGGATGATGATTCAGCGGCAGAGAAAAAGAGCGATTACGATCGTTTGACCAGATGTCTCTCACTCTCCCGATCGGTTAAACCCAAAGTCAAGCCGCGAGCCGATCTGTGACGTAAATGGGAGAGCAACTGAGCAGAATTAAAACCAGATCCAAGACAAAGCAGCATAATATTTATGTTTTCTAAATTAACTTGAGCTTGAGCATAAGTTGTTATCAATTTAAGAGGGAGTATGAATATAAAGCGGTATATATAGTACATTTCACGGCTTCCTGAGGCATACTTTGTACCGATAAGCAAGAAAGCAGCAACTAAGATAATGATTACTGAAGGACTTGTAAAGAGAAGAGAATAAGAATAATAAGAGAATCTCAATGATATTTCTTCATCTAACCCTCATTTGCAATATACTCTCCTTTCACTGTACCTTCGACGTGTGAGGTTTTTACTCTCTCATGGCATTAGATTGAAATCAGATAGACTTGTCCGGTCAGTCTCGGGGTTTATTGCGTTGCATTCAATTAATTAATTCCCATTTTATGGCCGCAGCTGACCATAAAAACGTGAAATGAGGAATAGAACCATCAAGGGTTACACATTTCCCCGCTGCGACATTCTCTAAAAAAGAAATGAAGTCGTTGCACTTGCTTTGCTCTCACCCTAATGCCTTCATCAGCTGCACAAACGAGGAAAAGAGGAATCCCATTCCCATTCCCATATTCCCATTAATTTTCCAGCGTCTCTCTCTATCTCGGGTTTATCTCCTATTGTTTGCCCGCGTCCTTTTTTGTGTTCTCTATATCTACCTGCGTGCGCGGTCGCTGCCTGGGACATGTGGTTCTCTGATCCGTGTCCAGTGTCCCGTGTCCCGTGCTCTAGTTCATTAGAAGGACTTTGCTAATCGATTTCCATAATCAAACAGCTGGCGTCTGACTGTTCTGGCTGAGTGAGACGTGAGGCAAATTAAGCAGAGTAAATGTTGATATAATAAACCTCTGGTCGGTCCAATTAGACCCGCTCCACCTCACCCACATATTTTCTCATTTAAATAAAGAAACGCACCACACAGCGGGGGAAACATTAGACGAGCCTAAACGTGGAAATTAGCGGCCACGGTAAAAGCCAAAAAATACAGAAAAAATAAAAAGAGAGAAATTTAATTAAAGCCACATAGAAAAAATGCATAAATTTAGTCACCTGGCATGTAATATTTGTAACCTCCGAGGCTGGAGCAGAAAAAAAACGTGTAATTTTCACGGTCCCCGAGCTGCAGCTTTTCACCAACTTGGCGCCGGCAGGTCAGTCCGGCATAATGATTAGGGTCAGCGTGGGGTCACTGGGGTGGGGAGCGACTGAAAAGGAAAACTCCTGCCGGACAGCAGCAGCAGGTTGCTTATAATTTTCATTTTCATTTTCCATCCTCCTCATTTTCCTCCTTTGGCTTTGTTCTGCCAGAGAGATAAAAGCATTTGTCATTAGCATAAAATGTTCAGGTTCAGGTTTTGATCTGGAGTTTGGCCCCGAGAAGAATATTTGAACTTCATTAGTGGGCCAGCAGCCAGGCAGCTCGAGGCCCTAATGGGCACTTGGCTATAATTAAAACTTAAGCTAATTTTAATGCTCACAGCGGCACAGTAGAGCAGCAAGTCAGCGGCCACAATCTGGGCCAGATATTAAAAATACCTGGGACTGGACAGAGAATGGCTTTTGTTGGCCGCTTGATTGCATTTTAAGAATTGGACATGTGCCCCAAAAAACCTCTAAAAGGTGAAAGATGAAGTGGAATATACTTTTAAATCTTGGTCTTTACGAAACTATTTTTTTTTTAATTTATAATGTATTCTTCACTTGGATAATTATCCTTTATAATGCATGTATGGATTGCCTTGCAACCTCCCACACTTCCCACAAACCTTTTTCCATACCCGTAGGAGGAAACATTCTATCCCTGAGCCTAATGCCTAGCCATTGATGGGTATCCAGTGATAAAAAAAAGAACCTGCCCACGCAAAGGTTATCAACAAAGGTCATAAGACAGAGAAAAGACAGGAAAAGCCTCTTTTGTAGGTGCAACCAAAAGACGATCGAGTCATTATGCCTCGCTGAGCACCGAGTGGTAGTGCCCTCGAGGGACAAAAGAACCCGAGCAAAGTGCAACGTCGCGACTCGCGAGATTTAAGTCGCTGATAGAAGTCACAAAGATAGTGTGGACTCACCCAAGATGCCACAGATAGAGTGTTCCCAAGAGCAACCACTCAACGCTTTGATGGTCAGCAATTAAAGGGACTGGTAGTGGGACTGGCTACTGCTCCTGCTCCACCTAAATGATTGATATCCGTCCAGCGGGGCCTGGGAAACTATTTGACATTGCTCTACATGATCCCCCAATAACCGAAATGTCAGGCCCCTCGAATTTACATCAATGGCATATATCGGCTGAAAATTTAATAGCACATTAAGGGCGGACAAGGACTAACATTTGCATTCCTAATGAGACAGACACGCACTGACAGACACACAGACACACAACACAACCCGGCAGCAATTGGTGGGGACAGTTGGAATTATATAGCAATCAGTCCTGGACTCGAATGTGTCAATATGTTCCATTCGGGGGGGAGCGGAACTTTACAAGAGCAGGAGGAGGAGGCTTCAACTCCGACGGACTGTCTGCAATTTTTATGCAGGCTTTATAAACAATTCACTTCCCGGCGAAACCGGAGCAAGACTGATGGCGCGGGAACATGTAAATCAATACACAAACAAATTATAAATGCAAACACAGACAGACAGGCAGGCAGGCGGGTGAGCCAGGAGCGAAATGTCCGACTGTTTGCACAGATTGACGCCATTAAAATCAACGTATGACATTTTTTATATATGGTCCCTTGGACCTCTGACCTCTGCAAATACATGTGGGAATAAAGTACACTCGGAATTAATACTCCAAAAAATATATAAATTCAAGTGGAGAAATATTGAATCTTTGAAGAAAACAAAAATCTTTGGTATAATACATAAGTTTGTATATAAAGGTATATAATTCTATATTTAAAAAACGTAGCAAAAATGTTAATATAATTGTTTACAATTTAATTTAAATCTCCCATTCAAGGCAACATAAACCTAAGAATAGTAAAAGTTCCATAACCTTAACTTTCCCTGAAACCTTTCTTCTTATTTTTCTCAATTTACATTTTCCATTTGTTCTATACATTTTTCTCCAAGTGCACACATATATATCCAGGCCATCTCTTAGATGGACAGTCAATGATAATCGGTCAACAGAACCAAAGTCCCAAACACGAAGCCGAATCTGAGGCGGAATCCGAGCCGGAGTCCGGAGTCATGCATGTTTTAAGCTGTCCACAAAAGAGGTCGTAAAGCCGAGTGTCATAAACATAAAATTGATTCTGATTTTGTTGGTCCCCCTCGGTTTTTCGGTTTCTCGGGTCTTTCCCACTCTCTCTCTCTCGGTGTTACTATCTAAATCTGGTTCTGGCTCTGGCTGGGGTGTGCTTAATTTTTAATCAAGTCGCGTGGGCAGACCTCTGTATTGATTTGGTTTCTAGATGTTGAATCCAAAATTCCCGTACGCATTAATTGCTGTTATTATTAGGACAATGCGCATTAATTATGAAAGAGCAAGCGTAGATTATATCACAAGTAAAGTGCCTGCCCCTGGAGTGGAAGTAGTGGTAGTGTCCGTAGTCATACTTTTTAATGGCCCATAAGCCCGAGGAGGAGGCAGAAGAGAACATTATCGATATATTCTGTGTATGCCCACGTACATATGTATGCCTAATTTATGGCCCAGTCAGCACAGAAAGTTTAATGAACCTGCAGCTTAAAATCGTAACTTCTGTGGCTCCCGCCTATCTGCCGACGCCGTGCTGAGAGTTATTAAAACTGACAAGCAGAAGCTAAAGCCAAGACCCCGAAGACTTGAAACACAAAAATATGTTACAAGACTGGGTACAGTGCGTCACGTTCATGTTGGGTGAGTTTTAGGAAAAGCCAGTCATTCCTGAAATGAATTAAGCGCTGATAATATGAATCTAATGGGAGTGAATCGAGGTTTTTCTATATACTTTTCAAGGGTCATTTGACAGAATATTCTTTGGATTTATGTATGTCTGTGATTCTATTCCAATTTGGAGCAAAATATTAAACTATCGAAACTATTTTTATATATAAAAAATAATATGTGCATTAGAATATTTAGAAATGAAATGTCAATACATAAAACTTTATAATATTTTCAAGTTTGTAAAGTTTTTTTGTAATATTCCATATTCTCGTGATCTGAATCTTGTAGTTATGATCTTTACAAATACTACACACAGTGTACTCTGTGGCATGCATGTGGGAAATGAGTGTGGCTTACTCACACATAACGGGGTTCGTTGGCGGTTGGCGGTTCGTTTCGTCGTGATTGCCGCGTTGTGGCAACACCTTTGAGCCGGCTGCGCATGCGCGATGAAAAACTGGCGAGGAATGCACTTTTCCAATAATTTTGGTTGGCGCGATAAAGTGGCTGCTTGTGGGATATTTTTTGACTTGATGCGATTCTGTGGCTAACCAAAATTACCGACGGATCAGGCGGCGGCTCCTTCTGCAGCGATTATGTTAATCAGGGAGAACCATAACCATCGTGGGAATATGGCCAACAGCAGCGCCACAGCCGAGATTTTCACGTAAGCCGCTTAAGCCAAACAAGTGAGCGGGGGATAGGGAATGGGACTTCTTTCTTTCTTTCTATTTTGTTTTTTTTTTTTGGAAAGGAACGGCAAACAGACGAGTCCAATTTTGGTCTCTGAGCCATTTGACAAATAAGACTTTTCATGGCGACAGCCAGCGCGCAGCAGCGCCTCTCCTCGTTTCGTTTTGTAATTATTTTCGCCAAGCAGCAAAATGAAAAGGAAAATTCTGTTTTCATGAAAACTGTCAGAGGCCAAAAACTAAAAGCAGACACAAGATAAATAAAGCACTGCTTATTGCTGTCCTTTGGCTGTGTGCTGTGTTTGTCATACAAACAGGACGAAAAAGAAAATGAAGCTCTGGGGGAAACTTTCATCGTTCGGTTGAGAAAATTAATTAAAAGATAATGATGAATTCGCTGTTTGCACACACACACTTGCAGCAGAGATATTTTGCCGGAAAGCAATTAGATGAGAGCAATTATGCCAAATAGTTTTGCCTTAAAGCCCTGCCCCCAATCGGTATTATCCGTGCCAGGCCGCCGCCCCCAAAGTTCGCCCTGATGACCTGTTTGCATGTCTGCCACTTTGCCTGTCGACACAAAAGGCACTGCCCTGCTAAATATTGATCAATTATGTCAGTCCTGCTGGGACTCCTGGCAATTTCAGCTGTCCCTAGTCCATCCATCATCCTTGCTGGTTGTTTTTTTCTATTCTATTCTAATCCGTATATTATATTCCTTTTTATTTGCAGGTAAGCACTGTTTGGAGGAGCTTCAAGTACGCGAATTTGGGTATTTTTCCATTGTTAAGTATGTGAGTATCCTTGAAGAAGAAGGAGCGTTTCCTGCTTGAAACTTGATGCCTATTCAAAAGATTCAAGTCCGTTGTTGTCGAGCATTATTTCAGAAACTTTCCCACGCAAAATATATTTATGTATATATACCCAAAAGGCTTGCCCCAGGACATTCACATATAAATAATGCATAAATATGGATGAATATTTAAAAAGCTCTTTAAGTCTCGATGTAAAGAGCATCCTTATTTGAAAGCCCTCTCAGGCTGTTGTTGTGAATTTACATTCAGAACGCTTCGGGCCAGAAGGCACTACATGCGACGAGTGTTTGCAGGGCATTTAAGTTCAAGTTAAGTCGACCTAAAAACTTCCTCCTGACATTAAGGCTCTCTTTTTTCCAAAGCAAAGCAGATAAGCCAAGTTAAGGGGATTTGGTGTACTGGAAATTTCACGCCTCACCAGAATATCGATTAGAATTGTTCAATTTCAATTATCATCCTCCGGAAAATGTAAAGATTTTCCCCCCGACGATGATGACAACGATAATGAGAGAGATGGCCAGGCTTTTCCGACAAAGCCCGTTCGAGCGAGCAACATGGAAAACGTGAGACGTGAATTGCATAAAATTTAACACTAAATAGCCCCGAAAAAATTGCTGACTTTCTGCCGAGTCTCCCAAATTGGGATTCTCGAACGCCCCGCTGTCGATTGATGCGCCAATAAAATGAAATAAAACAAAATTAATGAGCAGCCGTTCGTGCTGAGCCTGAGTCTGAGTCTGGGAAATTGCGCAAAATAAATTAAATTAAGCGTTTGTTTCTCAGGATTTTCTCCCCGGTCACAAAATCGAATCGAGCCCCGGCCAAGATGTATGGCATTTTAAAAAGTTTTTAGCCCAATTTATCCGAGTTGATTGTAAATAAGTACACACACACAGAGTACGGCTTTAAGGGCGACATCTTCAAAAGCAAAGCAAATCGAAAATCGTGACGGGAATGCATGAGGAGCCGATGGCTGGGAACCATTCCAATAGACTCCATGGAGACTTGTGCCTCAGCCAGCTTATTTATCCTTAGATCGCCTTAATTGCTGCACACAACGGCACACATTTGATTCAATCAAACAGAGTCATTGATTTTGTGTCTTATTATTTCAGTTTCTTTTTTTTTGGCTCCCCAATCGAGTATGACTTTTTCGTGTAATTGAAATTGCTTTTACTTTTATTTTTTTTGGGGGGGGACTTCCTCCTTGGAAATTTATTTAAAGCGCCAAAGCATTTTCAATTAATTTGCCGGCAGCGGTTTGGGGGGAGTGCCACCGCAAAACAGCCGCAAAGAATTTTATTTATTTATATTGAGCTCGTCGGAGCAAAAGTGTCAACGGGGAGGGTGAGCTACAGCAGGAGGGACCCCGCAGAGTCCTTTCTCCGAGCTTTTCATGTAGATTTTATTTGCGACAAGCAGCCGCGAGTCAACAAACATAAGCACACACAGGACCAACCCAAGCCCAAGCCCAAGCCCATGCCAAGAAATTGAATTTTACATGTATTTTTAATATTTACCAAGCGGCAGCAGCAGCCAGCCAGCCAGCCAGCAACAACAATAAAAGGCGAAAGGGACTTGTTTGTCCTGTTTGCGCCCCAAAGGCAGCTACAGTTTTTGATGTATGAATACCCTGGATATGGCCGCGGGTCTTTAGTCTTCATATAAAATGATACGAGTATTATTTTTATAGCATTTTCTGTACATATAGTTTCTTTATAAAGATTAATACCAATATTTTTCTACCTTGGATTCTTTTGAAGAGTTTATCCTGAAGGGTACTCAAGCTGCGAGCTCTTCTTTCTTCATCTGCATCCCTTTTATCGTTTGTCTGCGCCAAAAAGGAATATGAAACAAAAACTGAAGACAAAACATATTGAATTTCCACCGACCCGCGCTTTGTTATCATTTTCTTTTTTTTGGTTGGTTCCTCTCTCTTTTGCCATAATAAAATGGAAAATATTTGTTAACGTTTTTATGCAAATCAATGACGCCGAAGCAGGCGTGGGCTACGCAAATGCGGCCAAGATGCGGTCCTGCGACGGGGGAATTTATAATAAAATTTTGACATGGCGACAGAACAACTTGACAGCCATAAAACATCAAAAAGTTATCGCTCCATCGCTCCAAAGGATCCCTCTGCATCAGCCGTGCCGCGGGCGGATGGGATGGACATGTGTCCTGGCTCCTCTGAACAAACCGGTTTTTCTTTTTTTTGGCCTTGCCTTTTCGTAAATTTAAAATCAAGAAAATGCGGGAATTACGTTTGTTGTTTTTCCCTCCTTCGTCTGATGCGAAGTAGTCCTTGTTTTCATCATCAGCAGTGAAATGCATAAAGTTTTTCACAAAAGTTGCTGGCTGGATTTGTTTGTCGCAAAGGGTCGTTGAGGAGAAAGAGAATGGCTGGAACGGGATCGAAAAAAAAGGGATGGGTATCGGAGGACAAGGAGCTGAATCCGAAGGAGACTGAGAAAGTTTTACCCGCTGTTCGCTGGGATTTTCCTGGGGTATTAGCGTTGTTAGCCCCACGTTTTGACTGTGTTATGCTTGATTTTGCTTTGCTTTCCCTCTCCGTACTCACTTTTCTCACTTTTCCCTTACTTGACTTGACTTCACTTTGCCTTTGGCCCCGGCGTGAAATTTTCTCTGGCTGTGCGTGTATGTGCGTTCCTGCGAAGGAAGGGGAAGGAAGTGAGCAAAGGGATTTGTCAGCGAGAGAGTCAGAAAGGCTCGGGAATCTTTTTCTTGCGGTTAGAGGCGAAACCAATTTGTAGATTTGAAAAGTTTCTCTTCAAAACTGTTAACAGGACACTTTGAATATTCCGGAAGAGCAGAGAGAGAGACAAGAAAAAGGAGGGTAATTTTTTTATGGTTTTTGGCACTTGGCAAAGGCAGTTGGCAGGCAGCTGACAGAGACCGAGAAGTTGGCTTTTATTAGCTGTGAGGGAGCCTTCAAGTATCTGGTAATAAGTTTGCCAAGATTTTTCGTCCTTGATAACTCTGAGATAATGGAGAACGGTGGAATTTGAATCTGGCCTCGGATTGCATTGTCCTTTGCCGCTTTCAATAGCTTACGCTCACCTCTTAGCACTCACAGCCCGCTGCTATTCAGGTCCTGCAAATACAGATTCCGAGATAAAAATCTATATGGTGTGCACAATTCGCGCACCTTGACTTGTTTGCTTGTTGTTCTCACCCTCTTTCCCTCTTTCACTTTCAATAAAAAAGCATAATTCTTGTTTTACAACGCCAAGGATAATGCCTTGAATCGCCATGCCAACGCAAGGGGGAAATAAAAAATATAAGAGAAAAAAGGAACCGAGGTGCGCGGGACAAACACATTCGCCGGCATATTTGCATGCGAGAGTGTGATAAAGGGGATTTGAGATTCACCACACGATAAATTGCGGTAAAAGGTGTCTGTCTCTCTCTCTCCCTCTGCCTCTGCCTGCGGCTCGGTTTTGCTGATAGCCAAAATCTTCAGCATTGAAAAACATGATTTTTAACTGGCAGACCTGAAAGGCAGTTCCGACAGCCTCTCTCTCTCGCCCTAAATGTATATGGGTGCTGTGTGTGTGTGCGTGTGTGTGTGTATTCTGCTCTGTTTGCACGGTGCACAAATGAAATGAGATTTCCCAGCAGAGATAGAAATATTCACTCAGTCTCTCACAATTGCAGAGAGAGAAAAACAGGTTCTTAGCTCACGACGACATATAGCAATTCCGATTTAAGTGGCCTGGAATCTCCGAGTAAGCTGAGTAAGCAGCTAAGAAGACTCAAGTATTGTAAAATGCTAATATTTACTTATTTTAAAAAGTTTATCAGGAACTTTACTATTTATAAATTAAAGATTATATTAATAAATTAAATGTCAAGGGTTTAAAATTGATTTTAAGTATGTAATAGAAATCCGGAATACAAAATGCATAGACGTAATAAAGAAAAAATATAAAAACGGGTATTTTACTAAACAATAAATAATATAATTTCGAAGAATAAATATATTTATTATGGTATTTATCCGTAAACAAAATAACAAAATATTATAAATTAATTTTTTTTTTAATTGTAAATAGTAAATTCTTAGTATATGTTATTGTTAAACCGATTTAAATTTATTTTTCGCTACAGAGTTTACACAAAACATTGGAAAGTATTTGTTAATACCAAATTGAATGTACTAAAATTCTACTACTAATTTAAACAAGTCGTAAAATATTTACAAATAATAAATAAATAACAATCCAAAATAATAAATAAATAAAATAATAACAAATAAACCAAAATATTTCAGTAAAACTCGATCGAAAAACCTATATTGACCTTTTACGTTAGTCAAAACCTTTCTCTTATATTTATTATAAAAGTATTCTAAATGCTCTCCCAATTTATCTGTGTGTTCCCAACACACATACACGTCAAAGGAGACACACACACATGGGAAGCAAGACATATACATATGTACGTGTTCCCATTCAGGTGGAGCATATGAGAAATTCTCAATTTGAATGCAAACATGTAGGATTATTATGATTTTCTTCCAACCGTTGGCAGTTTTTCTTGTTAGTTTGCTTGCCAGCTCTCTCTCTCTCTCTCTCTTTTTTTTCGCCCCGCCTCAATGTGGTGGATCCTGAGCCAGGATCTGGGTATTCCGCATGCCTTTGCCAGGAATGTTTGGTTTCGTTTTTTTTCTATATGTTTTTCTCCTTGCCGAGCTGTGTGACAAGTATTAAGTGCAATCAAAAGAAGATTTACAAGCGTCATGAATGAAATATTTGCACCACATATGCCGGCATACACACGAACAGTTTGCAGATTGTATCTGTGTGTAGCTGCGTCTCTCTCTCTATCTGTATCTGCATCCGCACTTGGCGCATAAAAACCCATTTGACACGCTTGATATTTATGGCGGCAGAACCCAACCCATTAGCCATTAGCCGAAAAACAAACAAACTGGTCTATCTTGATCAGAGGTGAGTTTAATCATTGATTATGGGCAAACAGAAGGGGGGAAAGGGGGGAAAGTCAACTGGCGGGTCAACTGGCAAAGTGAAAGGATGTGACACGGGGGAAACTCGCTAATAAATTTGTAGCTCTGCTCTGCTCCATCCATGAAAGCGTGGCTTTTGGCTTGTTTGGAGTTTCGGCTCTGCATTTTCGTTACATTTTCCCAGGCGGCGGTAGTCGCATGACTTTTGAATAACCTTTCCCACAATTGTTTGCCAATTGCCCAGACAATTGCCAGAGTCTTTGGAGATGCAGATACAGCATGTATCTGCTGGTTTCACAGCTTCACAGAGTCAGAGTACAAGTCGGAGTCAGAGTCAGATTCGGATTCGGATTGGCGCAACTCGCTATCTCATTCACATTCGCATATTCATGATGACACACATGTGCATGCATAAGTAAGCAATCCAACAATCCAGCAATCCAGCGAATCCAAGTTGGCCTCCATGATTTAGCAATTGAGACGACGTCGACGAGGTACGAATGCCGATTAAGATACGCCATCTGGCTGTATTACATTGAATTGACTTTCGGGCTATAATTGATGGTTTTCCAATTCACAGCAAGAGGAGCCTTCCCCGAGCCTTTGATGTAATACAATCCGCGCTCTCCTCTCTCCTTTGACACTCTCCAAAAATTAATGATCTGGCAAGCCACAAAAACCCAAGTAACTCGAGTGTGCCTGTAGCTGGCAGTTAATAAACGAGTGCTCTCTCTCTCAGTTGGCTTTCCCCCTCTAGACTGTTCACTTTTGCGGAATATAATCGATTGCCAATTGATAATTGCTGGCAAAAAAGCAAAGAAGAACATAAGAGTTCAGTGGCCAAGCTCATTAGCATTCGTGTGGCACAGATTGAGATATTATCTTTTCCACTTAAAACATTAAGTCAGATTTTTGAATAAATACTAAAGAGAAATTCTTATGACTGCTAAAGCTTATCTTTAGTCTTAACTTACCCCTTAATTTAAAGATTTTTTTTCTTTACTTTTCTTAAAGTTCTTTAGTTAAAATGTCTTGCTTTCCATCCCCAAGTTTTCTTTCTCTGTTACTTTATAGTTGAAAGTTTGACTGAATCGAATTTGTTCCAAAACCGCTCTTGGGGCAGTTATCGGAAGCTAATGGCTGCGCTGATAATTCCCCCAAAATGCCTTTTCTTGTCTTTAGAGCATAATTTACGCATCGTCGCCGGCCAAATGATGTGTAATATATATATGTATACATATACACCATGTGTGCCAGCTGTGGATCTCGACTCGTAAAACGGTCGTCCAAAAAAGATGGCAGTAAAAATCGATGCACACCAGATATAAACGGTATATAAAGCGCTCTCTGTGTGTATGTACCGTATGTGTGTGTGTGTATTTATGAGCAATTTGCAAAAGTGCTTTAAAGTAAAGTAAAGCGTATGCGCTCGGACGAGAGGTAACGATGCGAGCGACCAGCGCGAAAATATATGCTAAGGTAAAATGGTGAAAAAGCAAGGCAAACAAACATTGCGCATACGCCGTGTTAATTTGCATTGTTATCAGACGCCGCCACTGCGGTTCGCTGATGCGCGTCTTTTGAGCCAGAGCTGAGGGCAAGGAGACCGCCTGCCAGGCAGTTACCAAACCATATTCCCGGGCCACACACATCCCCGGCCACACATTCACATCCACATGGCAACTGTTCCACGCTGCGTATGCGTAACTTCATACGTTCATACACGTTGCCTCCATTGTGTCGGTTTGTTTTTATGCCGTATGTGTATGCGTTATTAAATTTATTTGACTTGACGTGCGCACACACACAGACAGGACAGGCAGGAGCAGCATAGAGAAGGGATGTGGCTCTGGTGGCAAGGAAATGGATACAACAAACATCGACAACAGACAGCAGAAGGAAGTCGGGCTCAAGGTTTGCCCGGGTTTTGTGGCTGTTCCTGTTGCAGAGTCTGGCCATCATGCAACTGCCCAGGTCTGCCCGGGCTCCTCTCCTTTACATTCCTCGCATTCGCATTCTCATTCTCATTTAATATTTAAATTGCTTGTGGTTAAAATATCTCATGTGCTCTTGTGGCAATTTATATTTTAAATTATTAATTCTGCCTTATTACATTACATACAACATCTCCCTGGATCCCGCTCTGCTTTATTTTTTCCTCCTTCTTCTTGTCTTGTGGCTCCTTTTCGTTTCGTTTTGCCTCAATTTCAAGCTTGACTTCATATTTATTCAAAAAGCAGACACACACACACACACATGACTTAGATTTTCGGGGTGAGTAAGGATTTGCTTTCGGGTTTCTCGCAATTGAATTTGGTCTCTCTTTGGATTTTCTATTTGCATTTCAAAAGGAATTTTCAATTAAAATGTCAACATAATTTGGAATTAATTTTTGCATCTACGCCAGTCGGTCATGTAAATCGCTTTCTAGGCTGTGTAATTAAATTTTAGTTTTGTTGTTTCCGGATGCTTGAGGATATTGTGGGTTGAGCTTGGGTTTTGTTGGGTTTTTATTTATATAAATTAAATAATATAGCAGAACAGAGATAATCATTAAATGTTTGCTTATTTTCATTTCTTGACAACTTAAATTGAAATGTGAAATACTTTTATTCAGTGATTCTAAAGATTTTTCTTCGCCTTATTTTTATAGTTTTTATACGAATTTTTGCCAGTTTTTGTATTATTTATCTAAGCCTAACATATTTTCTTTTTATTTCTAGGCTGATACCTTCCCATTATCCTTCCAAAAGAGTAAGTAAAACATTATGAAATAGCATCTAGATTTCTTATACTATTTCCTAAGCCAAACGTTCCAGGAAAATCTATAAAATCTTAACTTAAATTGGTGTTATATTCCTTGTTTGCTTGCGTATATTCCGCTTATTCTTTAATATTCATTTTAACTAAGTCAAAGAAGATAAAAGCGCTCTTTATCTGCCAGAATACCATTCTTCAAGCCCCGTTTTTTATGCCCGTATCGTTGCTCTGCTCCTGATGGGCATTAAAAACAAATACATTTTATTCATGGCTGCGTGTCAAAGTTTTTGGGAATATTTATTTCGCCACGCCTTCGTATTTATGCCATACATATAAATATTCCCACTCCCTTTCGCTGGCTATTTTTTTCTTTTTCAGAATGCAAACTTTTCTGTTTGGTTTGGGAGTCGCATGTGAATTTTATATCCTTTATTTACGCACAACTTTTTCCCCTTCGCGCAAGTTGCAAAAGCCGCTGAAATGCAATTCGCAGCAGTTTGCTCGTTACTAGAAACAGCTGAAACAGATGAAAGTTTCATATTTATTCATATAAATTTACAATAATGCGCGGAACAGGGAGTCGGGAAAAACTGAAGAAAACATCTCAAAAAAGTTTGAGCGATTTGGTGTTTAAGCAGATTGTACGCTAATTGCGCCCGCCGCCTTTCCCAACAAATTACTTATTCTAAGAGGCTTAGACGCTGCTGCTGCTATATTTCGATTCCGTATTAAAGCTCATCAAATGCTTATCTGCTATCAGCAGGCGGCTAAAAGCTGCACTAACAGCTCAGATCCTGGCAACGCATTAACAAACACAGGCGCAGAAGGAAAAGAAAAAATACCAGGGACCGACCTCCCTTAATAAAAAAAGGAAATGTCGCATAATCATATGTGTGAGTGTGTGTGGAGTCGTGACAAATGATACGAATATGGCGAGGGGACTCGAGAGGACTCGAAAAGGTTTAGCAGCAGTTCATAGACCCCCCAAAGGTCCCATTCGCAACGCCACAGCGTGTATTTTTCATTAGGCGCGAAAAATATTAAACAGACGACAGGCTGAAATGATTATCCTGAATCTGGCAGCCGGCGTGGCGTGGTGCTGGCGATGATAACAAATTACGTATACGCATCACACATACGCCGCGTTGTCGCTGCAAAGCTCATCAGCGGCACTCGAGCGATATATATATTTTTCCACTGCTTCTGTTGTTATATTTAAGCATCGCTTTAGCCCCACTCGAGGCAGCGTCTGGCGATGGCAGTTGGCTCTCTCCTATAAGCCGCTGTGATTGTCAGTTGCGTTGCTAAGCTGTGACAGGAGGAGGAGGAGGTCCTTCGCGCTGCCGCACAATTGTTTACGTTATGCGTGTGTGCGGCTCCTCGGGCACTTTATTATATTTGTAATATGTATTATGACATTTCTTTTATGGGCCTTGGCCTCCTACCTCTCTACCACTCTCTCCCTTGCCTGATGATTTGTCGATACCGTGGCACAGAATGCGTTAAGTATTTATTAAACCGAGGGCATAAAAACCAAGTTAGGACTCTCGCCAGGAAGTGGGCGTAATTGCGTTTCTATGTTTGCCATTCGTATGCCTCCTTCATGTGTTCATTTCCGCACGCAAATAAACAGGATAAAATCAGGCGAATGGCCAGAGATGCCAGCGGAGCCAGCGCCGAAATATTGATCGAAACTGGGAGAGAGAGAACAGCTTTGCTTTCCAGCAAATGATCCGAATGCGCCACATAAATTCATTTTTTATGAAACCCAAGCATGCCAGATTGAAAGGGGTGTTGACAAATCCCCGGGACCCTGCCAGAGCCTGACCTGCGGCACTTCATAAAACGTAATCCGACTTGGGGGGAACTGGAACCAGGGCCGGGTCGCTTATGACAAACATAATCATTAAGCCATTATTATTATTACACTTACGGTGGGCGAGCTGCCCCGCCCACACGCACATAAATTACGCCCGGATATAGTGGGGTTGGGCCCCACTGCCATCTGAAGCAATTCGCCATGATTTACGGTCCATATTCCGGCGAAGGACCCCGAAGGCATCCTCGCTGCGTTGCCATCGATAAACAACTCGAAATGAAATGCAATTCCAAATGAAATGCAAAAGGGAAGCTCGAGCTCCTCCTGGCTTCCTCTTGCTGGCTCCTGGGCAGGATCAGGATGTCGGCAGCAGACTTGCACTGGCAGGAGAGACTTGGGTGTCCATCTATCTATCTGTTTGTCGATATTGGAAATCTGATTTTATGGATTTTTATTTCGTTTGACTTTGCGCTGATTTTCAATTGCTCAGCTCCGGCATCCCATCCACCCTTTCGTATTCATGCTTTTAATAATAACTTTTTGCCAGGACCTGTCCAGGGTCTGCTGTCCCTGCTCCTTTTCATCCCCCATCCGGCAAATTGTTTGTCTTTCATTCTCCACTCTCTCTTTCTCTCTCTGTGGTCTGTTTGCCAGGACTAACCATTGCCTTATTTTTGATTTTATGAAATATTTATGCCTGGCTTTGGTCAACAGGGAAATTGATTTTTCTTGCCACCTCTCGTTTCCTTTTTCGCCCCCCGTGCCAGTGCCTGTCACATGCATGTCCTGCGACAGCCTGTTGAGAAACAATTACAGTTACGCCCGACGGCAAAGGGGACCACGCCCCGAACAGGTGTTGACATGTGTCGCGGCGGTGAATTAATAAATATTTTATCATTTGTATAAACACAACATTTCATTTCATTTCATTTCATTAATTTTTATACATTTGTATTTTGCGGTGGCTGCCGCCGTCGGCCATGACTTTGTCCTGTGACTATGAATATATTCTTCTTAATTAATCGGCCGTGTCGCACGGGTCCTTTGTGTAAAATTATTGGTAAATGCAGCCAGCAATTAAATACTTGATGCCAAACTGCCGCAGCAGAGAAACCAGAACCAGAGGCATTGTCAACATCATCATGGTCATTATCGTTATGTTAATGGAGTGGCCATAATAATAATAATAATAATAATCAGCAAGGATTTTTGCATATTTTCCGTATTTATTATCAAATGCTTTCAATTGGGTTCAGCCAATTAATTTTCAGAGCGACATGCAATTTTAATAACTTTAATTAACCATCAGCAGCAGACTGAGTGCTTAATGTGGCTGTGAATAAAATAATAATGCGCCATCAGATCAGATCAGATCAAATGATAATCCCGTAATGCCGCTTAACTTGCTAATCGCATTTGAGCCTGGCATAAATCTAAAAAATGCCCAAAGGCATTAACCAGTTTGACACTTTTACTCGCAACGCTTGTCACTCGGTTACTTCTACATTTCAGAGTTGCATATTAAAAAGATCATTTTTCATTTTCCCTAGAACATACGAGTGGGTGGCAAGTGGGTGGGTGGCACGCACATGACGACAGTCATCAGTCAGTTGGTTAACTCGCTGTGGCCCGCTTTTGGCCCCCGCTCTATGCGTTTAAGTGCTTGTTTGAGGTTTACGCGCAGTGTGACCATAATCTGCCACAGACACTTACACACAGCGGCAACGTCAACAGATAAATAAACAGGCGACAGAGACAGACAACAGAGATGGAGATGGAGATGCAGGGGGAGGCCGGGGCTCTCTCCAGGATATAAACGATGTCCTGGCGTAGCCTGATTAATGATGTTGCGACAATAATTAATTATATGCCTGCATCGGGGGAGTGAGAGAGTGGGTTGAGTGTAGCGGTGGGTGTAGTGTAGTAGTGTGGCCGTAGGGTGGGGCTCAGTGTGGCCAATACCGCAAGTATTTCATTTAATTCGCGCGGCTCTTTGCAAGGCTCGCAGGCTGGTAGGCCACAAAAGCCACTAAATGTTGCGCCTAAGCAATAGCCTCAGCGGCGAGGATTTAGAAGGGGTTTAAAATATCCTAAAGGAAGTCAAAGGAACCCAAAATATTTGAGGTTATTCAAACAGTTTAGATAACTAAAAATCTTAGGTGGGTCTTAAAAATTCAAATTAAATTGAAATTAAAATAAATATCATTACTTGACAAAATTTAGAACTGATACTCTCAACTAGATAAAGAAGATATAATTAATATATCGAATATATCGAATTAAAGTCCCCCCAAAAATAGTTCTCCCGCCGCTCCGCCATCCCGGGGGAGTCCTGGGGAGTCCGGGGTTAGTGGCACGTCAAAATATATTAGACTCGATTGTTATCCGGCACTTCTTTAGCCACTCGAGAGCTGGCAAAGCTTTGGCGTAGCAATTAAAATGCAATTTAAGGCATTTTCTGCATTTCTTCGGCATTCATCGCCCGTGTTTTTTAGCGGGGACTCCCCCAGTGTATGTGTGTGGGTGCATGATTTAGACATTTCAATTTGCATGTGTTAACATGCGATGCAAAAAGGATTCGATTCTTATCGCTGCCACAGGCCAAAGGCCAAAAAACACTGGCAACACTATATAGTGAGCAGCAGCAGCAGCAGGACCTCCTTTTCTCCACTTGCATTCATTCGTAGCTCCTTCGAGGTTTATAATGGCACAACTGCCGGGGCATGCAATGTGTGGCACACACTCCCGCACACCCGTCGCTTCAAATGTATGTATGTGTATGCCCCTCCGCAATGTGGAAATTTGAATATCCTGCGGTAATTTCCACTATTTTTAGTACTTTGTTGCCCTTTTGAACTGTCATTACTGCGGCTTGCCGTGGCGTCGAGTGTGAGTGGAAAGAAAAGAAAGGAAAAAGACGGTGTGCGGTGCTCGGAGGTGTTGCAGGGAACTGAATGTGGGGCGATAAAGGGTTAAGTGACTGCCTGCCGGCGGGGTGGCGCATCTTTTGTGGCACTCACGTTTCCTTTCGTCCTTCCGTTTTTATTTTTTCTCTCTCTCTCTCTCTCTTTTTGAATCCTTTATTTGCATGCGAGTTGAGTTACTTTTTATGGATTCCTGCATAAGCGAAAAAATCCATATGGGCATTTCCACAGTCGCGCACGGGACATTCGTACGCATTCAACGTAAAAAAACATTAAGACGGAAACGATTTTTTCCCCGGATGAAAGTCTTAACATATAGCACTTTACTAGTTCTTTAACTGGTGCAAAGATTGATTTTGGGTGATTTTTAATTTTTGAGATATTCGCAAAATTCAAGTGATTCGCACGGGACAAAAAACGGAAGTGACTTTTGAGGTCGACCTATTCAAATGCCA
>VNJS01000832.1:0-29300 GCA_008042575.1 Drosophila watanabei
AGCGATCTCTTGCGGCGATAAAACTTATCAAAATTCATTTGTCTCGCGTGTTTCTCTAATTAATTGTAAGCCGCAACTTTGTTTCCGTCCGAGATTATTTATAATGTTGGAACGAACCTTTTGTAACTCTCATTTGATTAATTCGTAAAGATAAACCCTGTTTCCCCTTGAAAGATCCGAAAGTTCTAATAGGGCAATGAATCTTTTTCTCCCGATCTCCGCGATCTCTCGCGGCGATAAAACTTATCAAAATTGTGAAAATATTAGTGGAAATTTAATGATATTTAATGAATAGAAAACTTATTAACCACTTCTCCTAATTCTTACAATATTTGAATAATACCTGATCCCTTTCCGGTCATTTCCAGTTTAGTTATGTTTCCTAGAAAGAAACTTTTGTAACTCTCATTTGATAAATTCACAAAGATAAACCCAGATCCAAAAGTGCTAATAAGGTAATGAATCTTTTGCTGTCCGATCTCAGCGATCTCTTGCGGCGATAAAACTTATCAAAATTCATTTGTCTCGCGTGTTTCTCTAATTAATTGTAAGCCGCAACTTTGTTTCCGTCCGAGATTATTTATAATGTTGGAACGAACCCTTTTGCGTTCCATTTCGCAGCGGATTAAGCAAGCCAGTGCGCCGCGCGTGTTAACTGGGTCAATTGGAAAGTCGGCTAAGTTATCTCGTTGGCGCTCTCGGTTTCTCAGTTTTTCGGTTCGGTTTTTGCTCTTATCTCCGATGGGGAAGTGCGTGCCGCCAAGCCAAGTCAAGTGGAGTGTCGGAAGACAGGCACAGGTAACCGCGGCGGAGGGGGGTGTTGGCCAGGTTGATGAATGGTCTTGGTTTACTTGGGGAACAGGTTGCCGGGCGAAGGAAAGCCGATTTCGTTCTGGGTGTGCACAGAGTGCCATAAAATTGAATTATACGCAGTACTCGAAAACGCGAAAGTTCTTTGAAACGAAACTTGCTGGTAAAAAAAAATAAAGTGCATTTTAACCAGACTTTCACACGAAGGCGAGGTTTCTGTATAAGTTCTTTGGAAACTATAAGACAAATGCACGAAAAGCACGTTTTATAAAGGGTTTATTCTTAAGTCTATATAAGTTCCCTAAACTCTTTTAAAGTTAGTTAGACTACCAATTTAGCCTTCTGTATTTCAACTGATGCAAGGGTATCCCACCACAAGGTGTCTTCACTCAATGATTTCTTAATAAAAATTAAAAAAAGAACACCTCAAACAAATATTTTGTTCATTTACGTTTCGCTTGGCTCAAAGCCAAACCCATTAAAACCGTACTGCGACTTGACTTTGGTAATGAAATATTCAAATGACAACAAAACCGAGCCACGTTGGGCAAGACCTTACAGCATAGGGAAAAGCAAATTCAATTTTTAATGCTAATTGCGTGCCAAGAGCACTGGACAGACAGCCAAAGCGGAACGACCCTGAGTGGGGCCCATGGAATCCATATTGAATATCGAAATCTGATCGAGATGGGAGAAGTTATCAACAGTGTTTATAAATAAATGTAATAAAGATTTAAAAATAAAGCAAAACAAGAAAGGAAGCTTACTTCGGCACGCCGAAGTTTGTATACCCTTGCAGATTCCAATTGTATAAATTATAATCTATCCCAATATACATAATATAATATGAACTACTTTCATATACATAAAATTTTTACAGTTTTACATTTGTTTACATTTTTTCACATTTTTACATGTAAGGTAAAATGTAATTTACGTCCACATTTACCGATCGTTTGTATGGCAGCTATATGATATAGTCGTCCGATTCTTATGAAATTTACAATAAAATTCTGAAAAAATATGAAATACATGTATCTCAAAGTAGAACAAATTATGTTGAAAACTGACAAAGCTATAATTTTTTTTCTGAAAATTTCACGACCGTTCCTATGGCAGCTATATGATATAGTAGTCCGATTTTTATAAAATTAAATCTAAAAATCCGAAACAATATAGAAAGCTCATAACCGAGAGTTGAACATGATATGTTAAAAAACAGTGAAGTTATCATTTTTTTTTCAACAAATTTACGGATCGGTTGTATGGCAGCTATATGATATAGTCGTCCGAACCGGCTCGTTCCGACTTATATAGTAGTAAGAGTATACAGAAGAATATCTGCAAAGTTTCATTAAGATAGCTTCAAAACTGAGGGACTAGTTTGCGTAGAAACGGACAGACGGACAGACAGACAGATAGACAGACAGACAGACGGACAGACGGACATGGCTAGATCGACTCGGCTGTTGATGCTGATCAAGAATATATATACTTTATAGGGTCGCAGATGACTCCTTCACTGCGTTGCAAACTTCTGACTGAAATTATAACACCCTGCAAGGGTATAAAAATCTTATTGAATAAAAAGAATATGTTGCTCTATCTTTCTTCCCTTTGAGCCATTTCATTATCTCATAAAACAGACTGTAAAAATCGGTCCCTTCAGAAACAAGCTTTACAACAATTAAGCCATATATAGATCTACAGATCTATAAAGAAATATAGATAGAGCTGTGACACTACTCAAGGGGCAATATTTGAGAGTGCAACATTTAATTGCATGCTGAGAGGGGGAAAATAACGTGGGCTAGATGAGGCGGAAAAGTGGGGGCGTGCAATGAGAGAGGGACCCCCTCCATGGCTCCAGCAAACATAAATAAAAAGTTCAACAATGTTGCGACATTAAACAAACGGAAAGTGCAGTGGCCATTGACAAAGTGTGGAAATACCGGGGTGTACACAGAGATATGGAGGAGCACAGCGCCACAAGTGACCATTAAAAGCAATTGAGGCGCCACAAAAAAAAAAAATACAGAAGAAAAAAACACACAACGGGAGAGGGAAACCAGCGCTTGATGTCTCCATTAAAATAGCAAACGCTGCGTGGGTTTTCCCCCAACAACAACAACAGAGGGTCTTCAGAGTTTCCCAAAAACAAAAAAACGGACAGTGAAAAACCCTGCAGTCTAAGGTTAAAGGCTTTCCCCCTTCCCCTCGACATTTGCATCCTTGGATTTTTCCCATAACTGCTGCGCTGGGCCGCCAAAAGGAAATTAATTTATAAAAAACTATTTTCTTTTTTGTTTTTGGGGCCATGGGAAGCAGGAAAAGCGGTATTGCGTGGAGCTTTTCTTCTGCAATTTCCCCCGAATGCACATTGTTTGCAAAATTGTTTTTGTTCGTGTTTTGCTTTTATAATGAATTGGTTTTGCCGCTTCTTAAAGTTTAATTCGAGTTGTTGATATGTTTTTTTTTTTGCAGCTGTTGCTGTTGTTGTAAACTGGTTTTTTTATTCGTCTAATTGAGACATAACCGTGGTTTCCAATGCATTTAACATTTTCCCTGGGAATTATGTCAGTTGGCTAAGTGGGAAAAGGGGGGCTGGGGGAAAACGCAGGGAGTGGCCGTTGGAATTGGTTTGCAGTTTCTTCCTTGAGTTGTTGTTATTGCTTGGATGTTACCAACAACAGCACGCATTATATTAAAAATAAGGGGAAAAGGAAAGGGACAGGGACAGGGTGCTGGAAAAGCGCGAGGGTGTGTTTGTTGTGGGAATGAGAGTGAACACACACTATACATATGCCTTACTATTTTCTTTATTGTTTGCAAATATGAGAAAATACTGTTCCTACAAATTTTTCTATATACATATTTATTATTTAAATAACAATAATAATATGAAGATATTTTTAATGAGTTAATTTATTTCGCTATAATGATCTCAGAAATACATTATAAATTTTATCAGTGAATAAATTGAAATAAATTAATGTTGAAACGAATTCAGAACTGAGAAACCAGTTCCTTGAAACATCTTTGCTCACTTCCACATTAATCTCTTGAGCAATTCCTATAAATAAATAACATCCGTTTCTTATCCAGAAAAAAAATGCAAAATTGGTGACACATGCGGGTTCTCAAACTCCTTCCTTTAATGGCCCCTCCCTCAACTTTGCCTCAATTACGCGGAATTGTGAGCTGTCAACATATCACAAATGTTTGTTTTGTATTTATTTTATTTGCTCAATTTTCAATTTGTTTCGGCCTGGGTTCTGGCTTCTGGCTTCTGTTTTTTTTTTTGTGGACCGAACACGACGACAAACTCCACGTTCTGACATCATTCCCAGGGTTCCAATTAAGTTCAGGGAGTGCCCACGAGCCCGCTTCTCCCGAAAAAAAAAAAACGAAAATGAAAACGAACTCCGCTCGAGAAAATCATATTAAATTGTATTAGCAGATTTATTGCAGTTAACCCAAAGACATGACAGCAATCCCGAACTCCGGAGACCACGCACAGGCCACGGCCGGAGCTGGAACACACCTCAGGAGGGATTTCGGGGAGTTAGAAAAAAACCTTAGAAAGAAATAGCAGGCTGAGAGATGTCAAATTGGCAGACAAAACAGTTACAAAATTTGAATGGCGGGCGAATGATTAAATGAGCGACTGAGTGAATGAATGCATGATTGAGTGAGTGTCTGTCTCCTCTGCCTCCTCTCCCTCTCTGCAAATGCAAATGCTTTCAAGTCGTTTGCCAATGCAATTGGCAAACAAGGAAGCAAAACGAGCTGCTGTCAATTCAAAATGATCCCCACAGACAGCTAAAAAAAATGGAGAAAGAAAAAGGCGTGAGAGAGAGAGAGAATCCTCAGCCCGGCTGATCGACGCCATGAACAAAAATAATATATTGAAAGCGTCGTGGTAGGACACCCTTTAATACCCTTTAATATCAGAATAAAAATTACCAAAGTAAAGTAATAAGCCAAGTTTGATCTTTGATCTTAGCTTTTGTATTACATAAATGTCTCGATCTCTGTGGAACCATCAAGTCTCTCGTTAAAATGTTGATTTAAAATTAAATTTATGTTTTTATAACAACAAACAAAATATTCTGAACCAAAGAGAGTGCAAAAATAATAAACTTAAGATAAAATTCCCTGTAAAAAAAAAGGATAAAAACAAAGAGTATATAAACCACACCACAAGAAACTAATGAAAATGCAAATGGAAAGCATCATCAGTCGAGGAGGAAAACCGGCAAAGACTCTTCGATTCGCAAATAACGTTGGAATTGTTCAGGTGGCCAACCTCAGACTGGCGGGTCTACAACTCCGACTTCTGGCTTAGTGGGTTAATGAACCAGCCACGAACCACACCCCACCCCACCTCATCTCATCCGTAGGGCTTCGACCCCCGACTTTGATAAACGATTCGAGGCGATTTCATAACTGACCCTGACACGCCCCAAAAGAAAGAGAGCGAAGCCGCCGCTTAATGATCTCCAATTAATTTGATTCGAGGCAAGGTAAAGGGATTTGGATTTTTGATAAATTGATGATCGAGATCTTCTGGGTTAGGGAATTTGTGTAGAATGCTGCAACAATCACAGCGAACACGAATATCATTAGGCAAGAGCGATTGAAGATCTTTAAAGATGCAGGTTCAAGATCATTTAGGATTATAAATCTTAAAACGAATATTTAAGAGTATAAATATTTTCTTAAAATGAGATATTTGATTCCCCTTCACATCTAGTATTCCGTTTTCAAACACAACCTGGCAGGCGATGCTCTTTCTGTCGGAGCTTAAGTCCCAAAACTACAGCTTTGGCTCAGATACAATTCATCAAACCGGGCAGGAAGTTCTCTTGTTTTATACGTTCTCACTTTTTGGATAAGAAGTTCACAAAAATAATTCATCCTTGACACAAAAGTCGCAAATAGAGGCAGTCCAGGAAAATATAAAAGTAGGAAATTGAGATTTTGTATTGAAAAACTATTAACCAAAACCTAACTTAGCCATGGAGGACGACGGTGACGCCCAGTTCGATACCGTCGACTCTGGTGCCTCGAAGACCTTCCCGATGCAGTGCTCGGCCCTGCGGAAGAACGGCTTTGTGATGCTCAAGGGACGCCCCTGCAAGATCGTGGAGATGTCCACCTCGAAGACCGGGAAGCATGGCCACGCCAAGGTGCATCTCGTCGGAGTTGATATTTTCACCCAGAAGAAGTACGAGGACATCTGCCCCTCGACCCACAACATGGACGTGCCGCATGTGAAGCGCGAGGACTACCAGCTGACGGATATCAGTGACGATGGCTATGTCACCCTGATGGCAGACAACGGTGAGATTCGCGAGGATCTCAAAATACCCGAAGGAGATCTCGGTGGATCGCTGCGCTCCGAGTTTGACGAAGGCAAGGATCTCCTCTGCACCGTTCTAGCGGCCTGCGGAGAGGAGAGCGTCATCGCCATGAAGGCCAACAACGGGTGATGGCGAGGAAATTGTGGAATTTGATTTACTAACAGAAAAATCACTTTTACTTCTCACGAATAAATAAAAGCAAGCATGAAATGTTAAATTTGTTTAATGTTTAAAAAGAGTTGCAGAGCAAACAAGGATAGAAATGTCTTATTTTTGTTTCGAAGTTTAAAAATTCTAAACTTATGCAAATTGCGAATTATCCACTTTTAGTGTGTTTTTATGAATTCCAACTTGATTTTCTTCAATAGGATTTTAGACCTTCCAAGCAGCTGGCCATGCCCGTCCCCTCATCGAAATCTGGACCATAAAATGCCTGACAACTTCCGTAGGAATCTGTGCCGAGTCCGAAGCCCAAGCACTGAGAAAAGCAATATCCTAACCTCCACCAACCTGGGTAAATTTCTTCCTGTTCCAAAGAAGAGAATCAGACCAAAGCTCTCTGTGAGCCGCCATGTGAGTTTCACGCCCAGCACGTTGGACCACCAGGAGTACCGGAGGAGAGTGAGGCAGGCAGTGCCTTCGGCCTTCCAGAACTTTGTGCGTGAAATGGTTGCCGGTTACTTTGAACTGAAACTAATGGAAGATCGACGGAAATACGGTTTGCCACCCGATCATCCGCTCGGCGGTCGGAGGCTGCCCATCAAGGATCTCGTCCATTTGCAAATAGTGGCCAGGGACATGTGGCGAAAGATGAAAGCGGAGGGTAAGCAAAGGTACAAGCAGCTGGCCAAGGAAGCGGCGCGTCGAAAAAAGCAGCGCCTGCCCCCCGATCCCTACAGAATACCACCGAGAACTAAGAAGGTTGGTAAGACTTTTCAGTTTTTGAAAAGCCAAATGGAATGTTAGCAATCGCAGTTACAATGGAAAGAAAAGTGACTTAAACCAAATTGTTATGTGAAACTTAAATACAGGAAACAAACTAATGTAAACTGAGATATATATTATTTCGATGGACTATTAAAGAAATGCCTTTTCATATATGCAAATATCTTTAATGGTGCATCAAAATAATCGTTTATATTTCGTAAACTGTTTAAATAAATCAATTTCCCCGCCCAAACGTAATCGGAGTGAGCTTTTTCATGTAATTTAGTATGCATCCTCATCTCTTGAAGCAATTTAGTTTAAGTAATGCTTCCTACGCTCCATAGATACTGACCGCATATGTGCATGCGATTAGCATACGGATTACTTTGTCTATATCCGATATCCGGCCTACGTGTGCATAATTAGCCGCTCTTTAATCCGCCTTCGCTTCTTCTTCCATATGCCAAGTTGGGAAATCAAAGGGAAAACATTTCTTGCGGGGCTGTGGGAAAATCCGTGACGGAGGTCGTTTAGGAAATGGTCAACTTACCTGCAACGAAAGAGAAAATAAATTGATCAGTAAAGTTAGCAAAGCGTTACATAGTATTTAATTATAAGATATATACATTTTCTTCCCACACATAAAGCCTTATAAATAAACCAAAATTAATGGAATTCGCCGTATCTCAATTCCCTTTCCAAAGGCCCCACATAAACGACTCAAATCCACACCTAAATCGAGACTGCAGCAGCTCCCAAAGAATTAATTGCTGCATTTTCTGGGCAACATCGAGGGGCAGCGGTTTTTAGTATATATTAGAGGGGCAGGGGCGTGGCATTAAACACACATTTGTTCACACATTTCGGCTGCAACTCGCCCCAACTTCGATCCGTGTGACATTTTTGTGTGACATTTAAAATGGAGAATTTGTTATTTCCACCCACATGTGATCAGCTATTTGGCTGTTAAATGGGTCAGCAGTGTCTTACCCACGAAATTCCCAAAGTTCTCTGCATAAATTATGCCTCCTGCAGATGCGGAGCCACCAAGTTTCCTTTCTCTGTTTCTGGTAACCCAAATTCCCCAATTCGAGGACCCCGCCCTGCTGTTGTCCTACTTATGCAATATCCGAGATGCTTTCCCAAAAAAACCGAAAAATCAAGTGTGTAGCCCGGGGCTAAGGGCCGGACCAGACCGGACCGATGATTTCGATGAACGACCGATCATTCGATCGATTGGCTTTCCCCTCTTTTTCTTACTCGGCAAGGCAATTTCATAAGCCTTTTGGGGAATATATATTTGCAGTTGCCCGGAGACTAAAAACCAAACATTTGTTTTAACGATAATGCTGCAGCAACGACTCTTGCAACATTCCCACTTTTTATGAGCGGCCTGGCCAGGCAGCAATTAGTGTTTGCCATTTACGGCCGCAAAAGCAAGGGGAAGACAGGAGAAGACCGTTACGCAATCCCAGAGATAAAGCTTAGAATTTATGCCCGTCTGCTGCTAATCATCGGTTCTTGGCCGGCTTTGCTGGGCCAATGACTCCGGACTTTTCAGCAAACCCAACTACTCCTAACTATGGTATGGATCATGTGCTAAGTGATCGTCATTTTCCCGGCTGAGCCAGCTGGAGGTTCTGTGACAACAAGTGCAGGTAATTGAGTAGTGCCTCCGGGGAGGAGCCACGCTGTTGATGGCTCTGGGAACGGAGGCTGAGATGAGGCGATAACTCCGAGCAGGTTTATGTTCTCTAGCTATGACGACGGAGTGTGAATGTGAAAGTAAACCTGGTTCTTGTTTTGCAGTTCTAAAAGCTCGTGAACAAGAAGGAAATTAGTTTTTTATTTCTACCAAGTTCTAACTCCATTCAAGTATTGCAAAAATACTCAAACCTCATAGGAAAACTCCCAATTAAATACAAATTTCCACCACTTTTGCTTGCCTCCTCACCAACCATTATCTGTGTACGAAATGGAACCAGCCAAGGCGACAAGTTTAAGCGAAAAAGTCGGCTGATGGATTGATGTGGCTTCACGTGTGTCAGAACCAACCGAAAGAAACCGCAGATACGAAATAAAACATCGGTTGCTCCACTGCAAAAGCACTCGGTCGCTCTCAGATACAGATACGAGTGCGAAGTGGTAGTGGAAGAGAACTGCAAGTTGGCCGCAAATGTTCTGTGGGTGAGTCACCGCCGCCCAGTTGGAAACTAGTCATACCCCTGGATTGCCGGTCACTTCCCCAGCGAGCGTCACCCCTCTGTGAATGAGCACAAAATTGTTGAAACCGCATTGAAAACAACAAGAAGTGCACTGAAAAATAAGTAACAATCGATATTGAATTGGGAATATCTTCAATATTACAATAAGAATATTCAAATGAACAGATAAACAAATGAACAAGAATAAAAAATGAACAAGTAAAAAAATGAACAAGTAAAGAAATGAACAAGTAAGGAAATGAACAAGTAAAGAAATAACCAAGTAAAGAAATGAACAAGTAAAGAAATAAACAAGAGAAAGAAGCAAACAAAATAACACTCAAGTTCATTCTCTAAGAATTTATATTCACAACGCACAATGTAAAATATTGTTTCGATACCTACTTTAAAAAAATATCATATAATTAATTCAGGAAATATTTTTAGAATCGTTAAAAATTTGTTTCTGTGCACTTAGAGAAGAGGAAAATGAAGGAAAAGGCGTAAAAATGCATGGAAATTGGTGGGGGGGGGTCTTTTTGAGTTCGGGAGGAGGCGTCCCTGAAAAATATCGATTTCGCTTGGCTTTCGGACTTTGGGCTGTCGCTTCCTCTTCTCCTGCTCTCTCTCGCTTTTTCGCTTCCTCCCTTTCTGCTTGTTGGTTTTGTTTTGTTTTGTTTGCCGCCTGCTAAGAAGGCATTCACCTCATTTCCTTCAGTGGCCAGCACGAGAGTGACAGAGGAGGAGGAAGAGAAAGATGCAGAGTGGTCAGAGGATCATTGCATAATGCTTGCCAATGTGTGTGTATATGAGAGTAAGACTGTTCGTGCGAAGAGAGCTTATCTTCTCTTTCCCTTTGTTAATCCAGTGAATGAATAACGAATTCTCCTGGCATTCCAATAGCTTAGATAAATCTTTTGAAAGTAGATTTTAACTTTATCCGATCGATGAACTTCACAAATTTTTTTAAGTTTGAATTAAAAATTTCTTAAAAATAATCACATAAAAGTGTATATTAAATTCACTGAAAAACATGATATCCTAAATATTGAAAGTGTATTTTGAGAATCGGTTTCCTCTTCCATAACCTGCAACTTTCTTTTCTTGCATGGACCAATAAAAAGTATTGTTTCCCTGATTATTTACGATCGCATCTGATTATGCCAATTGATCTCCGGCAGATCGTATTACATGCTAAAATTTCCCTTAACTCATTTATTTTTTCTGCTGCCATAAATTGTTTGTCTCTTTTGCTGTGCAAGTTCTTTTTCGTTTATCTCCAGAGCGTTTCCTTAATGAGTTTTGCCGTTGTTCTCCATTTTTTTTGTGTATAGCAATTGGCAAACTGTAAATTAATGTCACCGAAATGGCAGCAGAAACCAATTTGGGAGTGGGGAGTGGAGAAACCGCAGAGAGCCAGAGAGACAAGACCGGGCCAAAACCGCTTGTTGAGCCACTGACAGATTTACCTCCTGCCTGCCATTCGTTCATTCCCACCAACGTCCCCCCTTATTGCCAATTCGTCAATTGTCAACATTTGTCAGTCTTAATAAGTTTTGCAAATGCTTAGCAAAATCTCAATTTATGCCCATGTTTCTGTGGGGTCTGGGCATGGGAATGGGAATGGGAAATGGAGGTTAAGTGGAGGTTTACGGATTTGCCTGGGGTTTGGGTTGGGCCTTCGGACCCATGGGGAGATTTATGGTCGCCTTGGGTTACTCGGGAAATTATGGAAGCTGCTGGTAGAGTCGGGTAAATATTTTCTAAGTTGTTTGAAAAGGTTTGTTGATATTTATAGAGCAATTTGGTAAATACAACCAGACGGGTTCAATGCACTTATTTAATTTATTTTCATACATTTCACCAATAAAAGCATCAAAAAAATACCCGTAAGTAAATAAATAAATCGTTTGATAAACAACGCGATAAATGCAGCTTAAAGATGAAAAAATAATGATAAAACTGTAACAAATTACCGCACAAATTACTATAGTTTGCTTACACCTTTCCCGAAACGATACTTGCGTTTAGAATTAAGCGATTTAAGGTCGATAAATTCGCCCCAGCGATCGATAGATGTCAGTCAATGAACTGTGTACTTAATTCTAAGGTCTGTAATGACTTTGGAGGCCCTTAAGCTCTCCCACTCGGCCAATTTTCTGGTTTCTGTCTGGCCAACAGCAATTTTCAATTTACTTTTCAACTAAATCGAACCAGACAACCACTGAAAGCCGGCCATTATCTTGGCTTAGCACTATCCACCGCCACTATCCGCTTGACTAGACCAGGCTAGCTGCTCCTCGAAAACAAGATGAACTGCCTCATTTGCCGGATTTATGGACTGCGAATGGAGTGGAGACTCATTGTCCTGCCTTCGGGGCAGAGCTCCTTGAGCTCTGAGCGCCATGAAATATGAATGTGGAACCGAGGGACAGGTGACCAAGCCAGCTAAAGCCAGAGCCATAGCTATCCTATCCAACATTCGCACGTCTGTGCAATTTGTGGCATGCAGCAAACTTTCACATGGCCGGGGCTGGCTGGCAAATTAACTAGCCCCGAAAATAAAAAGTATAAATAAATTCACGCAAAGTGCGCCCGTCTACCTGCCCCACTAACAAGAAAAGAAAACAAAAAAACACCCACCAAAAATTAAGTCTCCTGCGAAAATGCAAATGAAAGTGAAGTGAAGAATTGATGGACACCGTGTTACCTTTCCCAGTGTATACTCCTTGGTGGGTGTGTGGGCGTGGCTCCGTTCCAATCCACACACACACACACAGGCACTCTCTTGGGATGACAAATGCCCGAGTGCAAGGCTCAGAGTCTCCGAGATAGGCTCAAGTGTGTGTGGAGCTAGGAGTTGAGAGCGAGAGAGCTCGCCAATTTAATTTATGAGCCAAGCGATCTTTGCGATGACTATCGCCCGACGAAGCGTAACGCCCTCCCGGCATCCGGCGGCGGTCCGAGGCGGCTAACAGTAAACAGGGCCAGACTAATGCGATTAGCTAGAGATGGGAGTGGGGCAGGCACTCGTTCTCTACAATGGACGATATAAGTGAATAAAATGTAGTGCAATATTGTTGCACTCGCATCGATTTAGCTGGAAAGCTTACTTCCAGATTTTCTTTTAATGTTGTCGAAAAGTCAGAGAGAGCTCTGTAATGCCACAATCTTGTTCTTTTACATTGTCTTCGGTCCTAGTTATCGATTTTTCAATTAATTTATATTATTGGTTGTTAAAATTTACATTGAAATGTTGCTTATTATTATTAAATATATTAATTTAAAAAAATAACCTTGAGCCTGGAAAATTTTCTCATGTTCTTACAAAAAAAAATAATAATAATAATAATAATTATTAAAAAATAAAATTGCACGTATTACTTGGAGTCATATTTTTAAAAAAAAAAATTATTATTATTATTAAATAGTAAAGTTGCACGCATCCTGACAAATATCCTCAAACCGTGTCACGCGGATATCGCTAATCGTGAAACTGTAGCCCATTTATCGAATACTCAACTAGCGCGATGATTTCCGATAAGCACACACACTCCACACACACACACACGAAAGGGAGGAGAGGAGCCGGCTCCAAGGAGGCGAGAGAGGCTACGTTGCTGGCACCCGTTCGGGGAGCAGTCAAAAGGATCGGTTTATTTTGTTATCCGCCATCCGATTTGCTTAATTGCATAAATTTTTATTTGCCATGGCCGATCAGGCATTGCGATATGCAAATCGGGATCTCCACTGCTCCAAAGGAAAATCTACGACGGAGGAGGAAAGGTGGAAAAGCCGCGCATTAAATCACAAAAAACTGAAAATGGTAGCAAGGAAAACCGACTGTCGACTGGCGCGACTTTCGCTTGAGCCAAAATCAAGCCGAAAAATAAACGAAAATTCTTCAGTTGACAGCAGCCTGCAAAAAAATACAAAGAAAATCAAAGAGATCTTCGGGTGGTGTGCTTGGCTGGGCTTGTGTGTGGGAATTTCGGTTATTTTCCAACCACATTTTCTTCCTCCTCCTGCAAAGGTCAGTGTGTGTGGGACTTTTACTTTTCTCATTTGGCTGCGGCGGCGGTGGCGGCTTTTCCTTGGATTTCTCTGTTCATTTGCTTTTTATGCCCGAGGCGGCGGTTTTTGGTTCACAGGTTTTTTTTTATTTTGTTATTAATTGTTCGCTGAGGTAATTACGACTCGCCACTCTCCGAAAAGTGCTTTTGGATGTAAACATTTGGTCAGTCCATCACTTTTAAGGCAATTTTATTGATATTACGAGACATAAAGGTGCAAATGCATTGAAGGTTGGCATAAATATGGCAAGCTTAGGTTTTATATGTATTAATAACTATTAAATAAATCGCATACTTTATAGAGGAGATAATATTTTTACTGGAGCTAACTTACAGAATACTTTATGCTTAATTTATTCAATTATTATACTTTCTTAAGAAACCAACATTTAACATTTTTCTCCCTTTAATTCGATTAAATGTATTTGAAACAACCCATTAATCACTCGCTTCGATCCTCGATGAGGGACTTCCCCCACAAGCATATAATTCCCGTCCATCGACACACAATTTACTTTAATTTTAAAGCCCCATCAGATGCATTCCTGCTGAGATCTTTGGCAGCAATTTCCTTCCAGATTCCAAGCTGTCAAAAGCGAAATTGTAGTAAATCATATCCTTGACTTTAAGAATTGCAAAAGGGCGAGGCTCAAGACCCTCCACAATTCGCTCTCATGTCACACATGTTGTTGGCGGCACTATTTATAACACAGATTCTCCCCCTAGAATCTGTTCTTCTTGTGGCTCCATCAACTCTCCGCTTATCGCTCTGCGGTTCATTAAAATCCAAAGAGCGAGAAGCAAAGAGAAGGCCAAAAGATGCACAATTAAATCCGGATAAAAGTCGGAGGAGAAGCGTACAAGTTGTGCCCCTCTGAGTTGAGTTGATAATAAAAATTCCTCTCGCTCCTCAACGTTTCGTGCGAGGCGCTTACTTCGCGTCTATTCATAGAGTTGTTTTCTAGGCATGATGGAATGGCTTCGTCTTGTATTTTTAGATACGCACAGCAGCAGAAGCAGCCTTTGAAATGTATCTGGCGGCTGCATCTTGGTGCCGAGTGGCGGCAAAGATTCCTGCGAGTGCATCTTGCAGATGCAAGATAGATAGCAGCAGCAAGCCAGCCGAAATACTGAAAATAGCTCAAGTCGAAATAGTCGCTCTGGACTTGGCACCAATTCAGAATACAGCTTCGCCACAAATCCCACATTCCACTAAAGTTAATCACCTCCAATTATAAGGTGGCTGCGACTCTGGCTAACAAAGTTTTAATTGCGCAAAAACACTTTAAGGCAAACATTTTTGCATCTCTCAAGATGTCCTAAATAGCTCGTTTTGTCAAGGAATTTCTTGCGAAAGGTATACTAATCTTTGAATAAGATGCGTAATTTCTGTGAATTGCTTGTAAGACAAAGGATTTCTCTTTTCTTTTGGAAAATTAACAATTTAATGATCACTTTTAGTGAAAAAAGCCTTAAGGAACTACTTGAAAATAAAGCACTTTTAACATTAAATGTGCATTATTGGGCTTCTAAACTTTAAAGATAAAAGTCTTGCGTATTAATCCATGATTCTGCACAATTGATAACGAAATCTGTACAGTTACTTAAGTATTTAGTATATAGTTTCAGCTTAATTCCCTCATTTTTATATAGACAGAAATATTCAATCTCAAATTCCACCTAATAATCGCTTTATAAGCTTAATGAGTAGTAGGGGCGCGGTGTTCGAGAGAATCCCAAAGTAAACAAGATCCGCCGGACACCTCATCCACTCGCTCGCTGGAGACGTTCAAGAATGCGAAACTATTTGAGCGACATGCGAACCGGTTTCCAGTGAATTTGCCGCATAAATTTCGTGCTTTTGTCAACCGATTTTCAAGGTTAGCTTTAAAAGCAAAAAAATAAACAAAGCTAAAAACTTACAAATTAAAGAGTTTCGTTTCGAACAAAGTAGATGGAAATCAATTAATTGATTGACTTCAGCAGCTGCTGCTGCTGCCGCATGACACAGTGGCCAAATGAGATTTTTGTTAACAGATTATTCTTTGACATAATTTGTAGGCGTGTGTGCTGCTTTTCCCGCCCCCCACCCCCGTCTCGTGGCCAGAAAAAAACATGCAACAAACAGTTGCATGTTCGTGTGCGTCAAGAAAGCCGAAAACAACACAAACACACACACAAAACTTGATGCGGAAATGCAGATAAAAAATCAAAGAGACGGTGAAAATTGAGAGGAAAACCTTTGGGAAAATTAATGAGCTGCAAGCAATGCGGACATTGTTAAGGAGGAAAAACATTTTCCATCTTTATTGCTGTATAAAAAACTAAAAAGGAAAGGGTAGAATGAGTGGGGTCAAAATATTTGGAAATAGTTGGTGGAAATTTACCTCACAATGATTAACAAATTGAAAAAAATTTTATTTCGCCGCACATCTATCAGATCGAGATTCATTTATCAAAATTAATCAGAAAAACATATTCATTCAAACAAATCTGTTAGTATTAAGCATGAAAACCCTTCAATTCTTAAAATTTTAAGTACTGAAATCAGCTATCTTTTAGAACAAACATTTGTATATTTATTAACTTTACTTTGAGCTAGCTGCTTCCATAAACAAATATACTTTAAAGCTGAAAAAAAAACTAGGTAAAATATAGAAAAACTATTGCACAACACAGCGTCAAATGGAAAAACTAAACCAAGGCAACAACACGAATTAAAGCTGCTACAAAAAATTACCAGGTAAACGTTTCGCTTTTCATTTTACACCTTCCACAAAATACACAGACAGACAGACAGACACAACCTCTCCCCTTTACCCTTTCCATTTTCCATTTTCCGCTGGCTGTAAACAAATCAAAAGGAGGTCAATCCATATTGGCAGAATTAAGTGGAACAAACAACAGAGCAACACTCAATTGATTCAAAGATTCGGCGATGAAATGTTTACAGAACTTGCAACTTGGATTGATGATTGCAAAATGGCAAATGCAAAGTGGCATCGCTTTAAGATTTCCTCAATAAATTCTATAGTCTGATTATTGTGCTATTAAAGAGCGGAATGAATTCGACCATTTATAAAACCGTTAATTAAAAGCTGCTGGGGGGGGGTCTGATTAAGTGGCGATTTTAGAAGCCACAACATTTCCAGATGAGATCATGCCAACGGGGAGCTTGTTCAGCGAAGCAAGTGAATCAACGATCGAGAATGTTGTAATTAAGTGAGGAAGAAAAACCAAGTCTTATATAGAAGGAATATATAGAAATTCCAAGGCAGAACTAATAGAACACCCCTGAAAGGAGGGGGATGAAAAGCCTTCGTGGCACGAGGTAAACACAGTAAAAGTTCAGGAAGAAATTCATTACCACAAACTGGTCCAATGGAAAACTATATCTGAAATCTAAGTATAGTTCCAAGAATTTCCGTTCCTTTATAAATAAAAAATCCAGCACAATTATGGTCCATTTTTGGGCAGTCATTTTGAAATTAGTTTTAAAAGGAGGAAACTATACTCAAGAAATGGTGGAGATGATCTGGCAAAATTCAGAGCTTATTTTTCTAACCCAAAAAAAGAATTCAAAGAAAGGAAAGAATAGATGCATTCAATTGTGTTAGTAAAATTCGAATATTAACAATCATTCTCCCAGATTTTTTTAATAATTTCCAACTTCCTCTATACATATGAGCCTCATTGTGAAAGAGCTATTGGATTGGGCTTAAAAAGTCGTCAAGTTTTCGGTCTTCGGTTAGGCAATTTGGCTCTAAACTGACCTAAACCATCCCACTACTAATGAGCCATTAACACGCTTATCTCGCAGAGTGCCGAAAGAGGAGGAAACCTGGCTAAAAGACGAGACCCGTGACCGAAAGACCTCGCCAAAATTGGCCACGCACATGAGATGGGGTTTTGTTTTTGGCCCAAAGAGAGGAGACCCGGCGACTCGACTCGGTACGTGAGGATCGGCGCTAAAAGCCAAATCACTTTGGGGTCAAATCAAAAGGGGGAAAAATGAAAATGAAAGAGGGACGAGCGACGAGCGACGAGTGAAAAATAATATGAATTTCCTCAATTAGATTTCCCAGTCGCTGACCCCGAACTAGGCACGAAATCGAACGGGGAAAATCGGAGGGAAACGAATGCAAATCGCATTAAGACGCGCATTTAATCTGCTGCAAAGCATCGCCTTAACCCCGCCCGAGGCAAATGCTGGGAAATGGTCGAAATGGGGTGGGAAATGTGGAAGGAAGAGCATAAACTGTACAGCCTTAAACGGTTTTCTATTTTTTTTTTTGTAGTTCAACGGGTCAGCGAGTGGGAGAGCGGCAAATCGGTACATCGGAGAATCGGGAAAGCAAAAGAGATGAATGGAATATGGAAATCAATAAATAACAACTACAATTTCATTCAAGCTGGAGAGCGAGGAGAGAGAGGATAAAAGAGCCTGCTCAAGTGTCGTCTGTGTTGGAGTATGGGAAAAATATCTCCTCTTCCTTTTACTCTTCTTCGAGTGGAATGCAATATAAATAAATTACTAGCACCCTTCCGAGTTTTATTTACAGGAACTGCAATTGAAAACCAAAGTGTGAACGAAGAGGGCAACACAAATAATAATCACAAAGATTGAATACTTTAAATATTAATATTGGTAAAATTAAGAGATTTAAAAATAGAACAGTCCAAGTACTCGTTATGTCACAGCAGATATCACATGCTTTTCCTCTTACCATCCATCAAAAGCACTTTCGTGCACTTTTTTCGCCTCTTTATCACTTACTTCTCAGTTTTTCTGCAATCTATCGCTTTTGATATCTGATTGATAGATAAACACAAATAAAAAGCAACCCACGCACATCGGCTGAAACAAACAACAATCAAGATGCAGACTTGCACACACACAATCTCAAGTAAAGTAAAATGGGAGAGAGAAAAGAGGAGCCAGCGAGAGAGAGCGAGCAAAAGCAAATATTATCGCAGTTATTACGAAATCGCAATCGAAACATAACGGTAGATAGCAAAGCACCACCACTACAATAGTAAAATTGAAATGGAGTGCGACGGCCAGGGGGTGGGTACTGGGAAGTGGGAGTGAGGCAGAAGAAACTCAACGATCTGGCGCGCTCGCTCTCACACTTGCTGACTGCACAACTTGCAGTTAAAAGAGAAAGAAGAAGCACAAATAAGAAAGACAAAGTGTAACTGGCAAAGCGAACGAAGAACACGAAGCAGGGAAGTCAAGAACAAAAGTTGCCCGCCAGCCGAAGAAAATAGAAGAAGAGGAATAAACACACACACACCACGAAAGAATGAGAGCACGGGAGAGAACTCTTGTTCTTTTTGCGCAACAAACATTAAAAATATAATTCTGTTTTAATACAACTTCTTAAGATAGTCAACTTACTTTGATTTTTGCAGCCACGCATGCGCTGAATGCCTATTTTTCCAGCTCCTACAGATTCCAATTGGAGTTTGTACCCCGGCTGCAAAAACAGTTTTTTTTCTCCTTGCTTTTGCTTTACCACCACACACATACACACTTAATTGCGCACATGCACACACGTATACAAGTGCACGCACTGCAGGCGGCTGCGTTTTATTTGACTTTACCCTATTCAGGGCCGTTTTTTCCAGTGATTTTCACACTTTCCAGCCAACTCGGCTTAAGCCATTGCTTCCATATAACACTTGGTCGCTTTGATCGGATTCTTTAATATTTTTCACATGCACTTTTAGCGACGCCAACACAGACACCACTCACACAAACACACAGATGCGGATGAGAGAGGAAAGGGAGAGACCAGAAACCGACACAAGTTGAATTTGCGTCCGCTTCCTTTTTGCACATTCTCTCTCTACCGCCGTTTCTTAACTTTATTCTCCGCTCGCCTTTGGCACTTTTTTCAGCGGCTGTTTGCAACTCACTTTGCGTACAAACAAAAACATAAAACACGACTTTTAAATAATACTACTCAGAACAGACCGAAGCGCCGCCAGGTGTATTTTCCACCATCATTTCGATTTAAATTTATAAATTAGTTGTTGTTTTCGTTTATTTCTTCTTTTGTTTCGGAAATTGTTCAAAGCGCGCGACGCGAACCGCCCGCAAACGGAAATGTTGTTGTTTTGAATTGTTTTTTTGGACGAACACGGTATTAGTTTATAGCGTTGCGAATTTAGCGATTTCCCCGTTATATCGGTGGTTTTTTCTTTCTCTACATTCTACATTGATTTAGTGTGCCCAGATTTCTTACCTTAGCTATTTTCCCACTAAAAACGCTGAGATTTTCCCTTTGCCCGGACTCTGGTCACTCTAATTTTGAAAAAGTTTGTTTTGGTTCCACGAAATCTTTGTTTTTTTTTAATAGAATTCAAGTTCAGAGGCACCTAAAAAGCCTTCCCCATGTCCCACCGCCACCAGGACATTCCCATCCGGCCGCGTTACGGTTACGTGGACGAGGAGAGTGGCCCGGAGAATAGGCAGCGGCCAGGAGCCGGGGGAGGACAGTCCACGCCCGCGTCCTCGTACACGGAGATCCCATTTCTGGCGCAGTATCCGGGCGCAGTGCCGGAGAACGTGCTGCAGGACCTGACGCCGACGGCGGAGCCGGCTAATCTGCCCGGCACCAGCGGCGAGAGCTACGTGAACCTGGACTCGGCGGAGGACGGCGAGGACGAGGAGCTGGATGCCGAGGAGGAGGAGGAGGAGGAGGACAACAGCAACACGAACAGCAACTCCAAGGACAGCTCGGCGGGGGAGCGCCACAGGCTGCGAGCGGAGAGCAGTAATGTGCCCGAGGAGAAGCTCAAAACGGAAGTTTATCCTGATTTTTGCACTTTTTTTCTTTGCAGACCTTCCCTACGAACTGGAGGGCGGTAGCGACTCGGACGGCATGCGTCACTTTGTGGCGCACGATTTGGAGGCGAAGCTGCGCGAAGGTTACTCCTCGGAGCACACTACACCGTCCACCTCGGTGTCCGTGGCTCCCGGGATGCTCACGCGCCGCTTTTTGCAGTCGCGAAACGTTCCGGAAATCGATGGCCACGTGCTGAGCGACATTCAGCTGGAGGCGCAGTATCTGGCCAGTTCGGTGGACAATCTGCTGGAGAATCTGGGCAACCTGCTGCACTCCATCTCCTCGATAACCGCCGACAACGTGGAGGTGCACAGGAGTGCGGTGAACAAGCTGACCGACACGCTGGACGCCAACATCAAGTGCCAGTACCAGCTGCTGGCCAAGGCCGAGGAGATAACCAAGTCGATGAAGCCCACGGAGCAGCTGGGGCAGCGAATGTGAGTAGGAAGATCTTCCAGAAACTGATTTAATGATCTCTCCTTCCTTGCAGCAGGGAGATCAAGCGACTGGTGGACATGCTGGACAGCACCATGTAAATCTGTGCAGAAAAGAGAGAACCTTTCCGTTTCTAGTCATTCCGCAAATAATAAATAATAAGTTCAAAGTTCTTTAGCTTTAATCTCTCACAACTTCTCCACCTTCGCCTTGATTATGCGCAGTGGATCCACCGGACGATCGTTCTTGTCCGTCTCCACCATTCCGATCCGCTTGACCACCTCCATGCCGGTGTACACGCGCCCGAAGATGGTGTGCTTGCCGTCCAGCCACTGCGTGGGCGCCAGCGTGATGAAGAACTGGGAGCCGTTGGTGTCCGGACCGGAGTTTGCCATGGACAGGATGCCGGCGCCCGTGTGCTTCAGGTCGCCGTGCAGCTCGTCGCCGAATTCCGCGCCGTAAATGGAGGCGCCGCCCCTGCCCGTGCCCGTTGGATCGCCGCCCTGGATCATAAAGTCCCGGATGATCCTGTGGAACACCACGTTGTTGTAGTAGCCCCGGCGGGACAGTTCTGCAAAGTTCCGGCACGTGTTGGGCGCATGTTTCCAGTACAATTCCACAGTAATTTCACCCATGCTTCGCGAAAAACAACAATTTTATGTTAATGTTTACCCAAAAAGTGATAAAAATCAGCTTTACCTCGTTTCCAGAGTCACAAAGTGCGGCTGCCAGGCCTTGTCGGGAATGCCCGCAGAGTTACCTGTTTCAGTTAGGGACAGCATTTCGTTTAAATTTAGTGAGAAAATGCAATTTGTTTAATGTTTACAAGCGGCTCCGGCTGTGTGACCACACTTAAGGAATAAATCAAAACAAAGGGATTAAATATTTAGTGGGGGTCACACTGGATGAAGAAGTTGCCAGACTGTTCGCTATATCAAACAGGAGCAAGAACATCGATACTATCGATAGCAACATAACCGATAAAAATGGGGATTAGAATTATTAAATTTAAAAATGGACTAAATAAAGGTTTTACAACATTAAAGGGTTAATTTAAATAAAATACCAGAGCAATTCTATTAAATTATATTATTATAAACATATATTTAAATATTATCTCTCTTCTCAGTACCCAGATTACGGTCACACTTTCTGTACTTTTTTCTGCACCAAACGCAGTCTTTTTTAGTTTTCAGTGATGAGCTCTTGAATAAGCTAGATTCTGAATAAAAAAATAGCTATAAATTAAAATATATGATCTATTTAATAATTTATTTATTATAAATTAGAAAGAAATTATTTAATTTATTTATTATAAATAAATTATTTAATGCTAATTAGCTTATTCAAAAAATTTTAAATGTACCTTTATGCGCAATTTTGTTTATTTAATGTTTTAAATTACAAAACCCGTTGAACTTCCCCGGAAAAGCGTTTAAATTTCCAATTATGAAAGGGTGCTTATATTTTTCACCGGTCTTTTTTAGAAGCACCTTAACATTCTCGCTATGCTTATCTAACAATATGATGTTGATCGATTTTGGATTTTAAATCATTAATATTAGATATTGCGAAAATATATATTTTCATACAATCGAATAAATGTATATTTTTCATCCCGCAACGTATGAAAACAAAACGTGTTAATTGTGAATTTTTGCATATGCTTCTCCCGTTTTAAACCACAGGTTGGGTTGTTGCCCGGTGTCAAATTAATTAATTGTGGCAGTGTAAAGTAAAAAATAATAATAAAATAAGGAATAAATAAAACAATAGTAATAACAGCTAGAATATCGCCAATTTTGCTTGGAAAAACACTAAATTTCCCGCTAGCTGCTAAAAACCACCAGATATAGCGGGCAAATGGCTTCTATGCCAACGCCAAGCCCTAGTCGAACAGCGTGACCGAATATGGTATTTTAAATACTTTTTGGTATTTTATCAGCTCGGATTTTGCTCAAAAGTATTTTAATGGTATATTGGTATTTCGTAGCATTTTCTTAGATTTTATGGTATTATGTGGTATTTTACATTCTGGTACGAATTAAGACAGTTAAAAGATATTAATAATTGCTATAAATATTCCAATATTTCGAAATTTTGCTCAATCTATGTTAATTTTGCCCGTTTCTAATGCGTCGTGCGAACATATTATCTCTCAAATCAATTTAATCAAAACGAAAAATCGAAATCGCTTTAAAAATGAAAATGTATCACATATATTACATGTAAAACAATCATTGCGCGAAAATGGGTGCAATCATTTTAAGCCCAAATTTAATTTAAGCAGCTCTGACGAAGAAGACTAGCCAATTTAATTAAATGTAATATTCTGATCTTAACAGAAACTTACAAGACTGGACAAAGAAGTTCCTGTATTATTTTATTTTAAGAACTTGTTACTCGATGACTGGACAAAGAGGTTCCACTATTATTTTATTTTAAGAAAATGTTACAAAATGAATTATAAGCATTTAATTAATTTTAAGACTTTAAATATATGAATATGAATTTTTATGTTGGACTGAAATACTATTAATATAGTAAAATGAAATAAAAAACAAACATTTTTCGCAATGGGGAAAACCTTATTTTTTTATATATATAATAAGTCAGTTATTATNGACTTTAAATATATGAATATGAATTTTTATGTTGGACTGAAATACTATTAATATAGTAAAATGAAATAAAAAACAAACATTTTTCGCAATGGGGAAAGCCTTATTTTTTTATATATATAATAAGTCAGTTATTATTTTTACATATTACATATGGGCAATTCCACAGAAAGGTCCACCGCGGCCAAAAAACTAAAACTTCTCTAAAATGGTTTTTTTCAATTTTGTAACATTGGGAAATGGTTCAATTGATTCAATTTGAAAGGCTTTACCATATTCTAAAACAAATTTCAAAATATTTGAAAGCATATTCCCGAAAACGCGATTTTTCATTATTTTGATGAAAAACATCATAAAAATAGACCTGTTTTCTTTTTAAGAAAACTTCTAAAACGAAGCTTTATGCTTTGACTTCTGTTTTCTAATATAACTAAAAGAATGCAAATAGTCAGAATAAAACGGATATATGCTATTCTAATTTAGTTTAATAGTAAAAAACAACGTGCAAAGTATGCTGATAAAAAATGTCCCGTGCGCGATGTCCCGTGCGAATCTACATCAAATTAAATTTAAAAAAAAGTGCAAGTCATTTCGGAAAAAACTCATAACCATTTTTAAGAGGCATCTGTGTGCAACAGTTTAAAATTAGTTGCATTAAAATATTGCCTCTTGATTCGCAGAAATTGGCATTTGAATAGGTCGACCTCAAAAGTCACTTCCGTTTTTTGTCCCGTGCGAATCACTTGAATTTTGCAAATATCTCAAAAATTAAAAATCATCCAAAATCAATCTTTGCACCAATAAAAGAACTAGTAAAATGCTATATGTTTAGACTTTCATCCGAAAAAAAAATCCTTCTTAACTTTTTTTTACTTCGAATGCGTACGAATGTCCCGTGCGCGACTATGGAATTGCCCATATTATAATTTGAATTTCTAGGCGACGTATTTGCTATGGTATTTATAGTGGTTTTTTGAAAAATATGATATAGTATTTTATAGTATATTTTTGAGATCAAATTGGTATTTCTCGTTTTGTCCGGCGCGGTCACGCTGTAGTCGAATTTCAAACTTCCCAGTTCGGTCACACTGGAAACGAGACGCGGACGAAAAAAACACAAGTAGACGTGATAGCGAAAAAGAGGAGTTGTTGGTGTTTTGCGTGTGCGCGAGTGAGTAAACGCGACAGAAGTATAGCCATGGCGAGTGTTTTTTTATAATCAAGAATTTCCACGACACCCAAATCGTCAATGAAGCTAAGAAGTAAGCGAAATGTGAAAAGCGATATTCAATTACCACGTCCCGTGTGTGTGAGTGCGAGTGTACGGTGTGTTTTTTGTTGTGTTTGCTGGGCGAACAAGGAGAAGAAGCAGAGCGAGGAGAAACTCTCGAAAATGAATTAAAAACGATGAACTCAAAGTAGCGCACGTAGTGTGTGTGTGCGTGTGTTTGTTTGTGTGCGTGAGAGTGAGTGCGAGTGAGAGAATCGAAAAGCAAGCGAGGTAGACAGAGAGAAACAATTTTCAATTGCATCTTTAACTTGTTTTCTCCAATGGAACTTGTGTTTTTCGACTGCCTTTTGTTGCTAACAATTTACTGCACAGGGTGCTTCGGTCAAAAATGCACTGCCTTTGCTGGGGGTGTTCCGCTGTATGTGTTTTTTCCATATGGGAAAACAGAAACGTTTTCCCAGTGTTTTCCTCGCATGCGGGTGCGGATACGTGTATGTATTGCCCCCTTCCCCTGTCTATTGTGTTCCTTTTTCGCTCCTCATGAAGGATGTTTGTGATGAAATTCCCCAGCTAAAGGCCTTTGAAAATTAAGTCCTATTTACTGAGTTTTAAACAATGGAACCACAAGAGAATGGAACTGCATCGAATATCTAGGTTTTCCTGCGTTAATGGGTTCCTCGTAGATACGAAGATACAATATTTGTTAATTAAAAGGGAACTACCAATGTTAGGGGATAATAATTATTAAATTGTTATAATTATTTGAATGATTTAAAACAATGTAATCACAAATAACTACTTTTTAAGTGTTATTTAAATTTGGAGAACAACCTACATATAAAACAATTTCAATTTTTGCATTAGTCCTTAAATCAATCATACTTTAAGAAAGTAAATTAAAAAGAATTCCTAATATAATTAATAAAACTATTTGTTTTGCCAATTTAAAATTTCAAAATCTGTATTAACGCTTGGGGACTTTTTTATTCACTTGGGGTTCCTTTATTGTTTGGAATTTATCGCCAACTCTTTTTTTTCCTTTTCTTGCTCTTTGCATTTATCAAAACAAAATGAAATCAACAACAGCTCGCTAACGGAAGTCACTCCTTATACTCCGCCCCCTCTCTCTCTTTCCTGCCTTTGCTCTCGCTCTCTCTCTTTATTTAGCCCTCTTGTCCTGCTGCAGTGTTGCCCGTCTAGGATATTTCTGGCAAGTTCTAGAATATTTATAAAACTATTAAATTACTTATAGCCCTAAATATAGCGTATTATGAAGAAATAATCGAGAAATTTATGATTTTTCAACACATGGTCGTCTTTTATTGTTTTAAAATTTCTGTTTTTACTTAATGTAAATCGTAGGACTACTTTATTTTCTCTATTTAAAATCTTGCTTGTATGGCCGGTCATCGCTGTCCTGCTGTGACGCTGCGTCATCATAATCATCAACCTCAAACAACTCGGCGTTTGTCGACTCATCAAAGAAACCGCCGCCGGCTGCTCTTGCTCTCTCTCTCTCTCTGTTGCCCGCTCTCAGCAGGACAAATAGAGAGCGGGAGAGCAAAGCCTTGTCTGCTCATTCATGCAAAGGATACCGACAGAAAGAGATGGAGAGATGTAGAGGGTTCTTTTTTTTATGTAAATCATTTAAAGGAAAATTGTTGCACAACTTTAACGAGGCGAGGGAAAGGAAGTGTATAACTGCTTGTGGGTTTTCCCAGCTCGTCCCGCTCTCTCTCTCTCTCTTTTTCCCTCACTTTGGCAGCTGTCAATTAGAGCTTACAAGAAAAAATAACAGAAACCATCGACGCTTCCATATGTTAGGTGCTCTCCTCCCACGATCTTCCACACCCCTTCCATGATTCCCAAGCCCCTTCTACGCATTCCACTCACTCAACAGCTGTTTGGAAAGTTTACCGAAACGAGATTACTAGAGTGGGGTGGGGGAAATGGAGCAGTAAGGGGCGGTAGCTTTATTGGCCTGTAATTGATGCACAGGCTGCCAACCATATTGCTGATTGAATTGCGGCGTTGACGCTCCCGGGGGCCAGGGACGCGAGTCATGGGGGATGGGGAAAATCGGGGAAAATAGAGCTGCCTGCTGACGTTGGCACTAAACCAGTTTCAGCGTGAACCTAATCGAGTCTCTTCTTGTGGGAAAACCCCGCGGCGGGGTCCACAGACTCGTAAAACAAGTAGCATCCTGCTGAGAGCTCAATGACAAACCCCGAAACTCTATAAAAGCTTTCGCCACATTTGCATGTTAGTTACTTTAAACAAAGGTCCTTTGCTCGACCCTACTTAAAGTATTGTTAATGGGAATCCATCTTGCTGGCATATATAGCATATATAGTTACCTTACCTTAAACTTTAAGTTATAGAAGAAACGTAAAGGATGGCTTAGTCACCTCTTTTCCTTATTTGAATATCCAATTATTCCTTGCCATGTTTTCCTGTGGCTTCCCTTCCAATTGTTGGATTTTCCAATGAATTATTACCCCACTTGCCATCTTGAACCCCTCATTCCTTCCCTTTGTTAACCCAAATTCGATGAAATTATTCAGTTCTGCGGCGGAAACCATATGTTTTTCTTTGATCCTTTACAGGGAAACCAAAGTTTTGCACCGGGCGTCACCTCTCGACCCTTTCGCTTTTCTTTTTCCCTTTTCCCGCTCCTCCATAATTGTGGGAGGGTGAAACTATAACGGTTCCTTGGTTAAGCTAAAAATATGTTGCACACACACACTCGCAGTCATTTTTACATCTTGTGTGTAGGTGTGTGCGTGTGTGTGTAATTAAGTCTGCCCACGACGCAACTTTTGCAGTTGCGTCTCTCTTTTTTGCCCCGACGGCTATCCAACCACTTTGGCCCCTTCGCACACACCTCAACCTCAACCCCCTCGCAGCACAATAAACTATTTCGCAAGGTGCCCCTTTTGCCGGTTCTCATCTAGCAGCGAAAGCCCCCACCCAACCCCCTGCCTGCCCCGAGTTTCTGCTGCCGACGCAAATCCTTACGTGTCAACTGGGGAGCCCCCTCTCACACTGTTGTTGTCGGGTGGCGCTCGAGGTGGCGACATCCACGTAAGCAATCAAGCCAAGAATTAACCTTCCGACGAGGGGAATACCTCTGGAAAAAGGGATGCAGTTGTAGGGAAAGAAGAAGTTCGAGTTTTTTTATTTTGCATCCAGTTTCTTGTTTTGCCTACAAATGAGCGACAACAGCTTAGAAGTTCTATTAAGTAGCAAATGAGAGAGTTATTCTCTGCGATTATAATTAAGTGGAATCCTAAGAGAAACAAAACTGCTTAAAAAGAGGTTATGCTGTCCTTTAAGATTCTTTACATTTGTTCTCAAGAGCGGAACCGAATTATTACCTTTTTATATTTAGCTTCTTGGCTCTACTAGAACCCATGTATACCCCTGGTGTCCTTCTAGGTAGCAAATGAAGGAAAAACCAAAACAACAACCACGGCAAAGGAAAGCAAAAATAATTTCGCGATTTGTCCCCCGGGCAGAGCTTTAAAAAAAGTCGCAGATTGAGCGGCAACACGGCAAAGTGTGGTGCGGTGAGAAAGGAAGTGTGATAGAGAGAGAGAGAGAGAGAGAGAGCGAGAGCTTGGGGCTTGCGCAGACGCCGGGCAAAGAGTGGCGCTGGCTGGCTCTCTTCTGTTTTCCGGCTCTGTGGCAACAAAGTTTCGGGTCTCGGCTTCAGAGTCTCCACAAAAGGCTTCGCAAGCAGACGTTGCACGCCCCAAATGGCAGCCATATAGCTTAGCACAAGCAGCAGAAGCTATAGCCACCGAAGAAAGTACACTCTAAAGAAAGCCGCCGAACCTGAAAGATATATACACTTTGGTATATATGCATGGAAGCTGCGAAAAGAGGTGCAAAAGATATTAAAATGCATAAATAAACACCTGGCAGGTGTTTGTGTCCGTGTTTGTGCTTGGGATTCGCTTGTGTGTGTCTCTGTGCGGTGAAATATTACGAAAGAAAACCTTTTATGTTTTGCAATTTTCCTACGAACAAATCAGCCAAGAGCCAAACATAAATATTAATTTCGGTTACACCCAAAAATGGGATGACGATGATAATGATGATGGACAATAACAACAACAACAACAACAACAACAACAACAGCGAAAAGAAGCTGTGGAAACTTGTTTTATGCCCGGTTTCACCTTCCTTCTTCTTCTTCTTCTCCCTTGTTTTGACGTCTGCGCCGGGACGGCGACGCTAACAGCGCTGCTGACTTCGACGTTGTTAACTAAATGTCGTCGTATTAGTCAAGAGCCTAAAGAGTGTGTGCGCCTGTGGGTATACCTGGTACTTGAAAAAAGACTTGCAAAAAACCAAAAAACCAAAAATCCTTCAAAAGTCCAAGAACGAAAATGTAAAAGCTTGGCTTGGGATACCTTGTATTTTCCATACTAATTCCTATTAAACAATCTTTTCTAGAGTTTATATTTATTACCCGCCACAGCTTTGAGTCCAAATTTAATGATGAAATATTTCTAGACTACTAAAGTATCTATTAATACAAAGAATAACTGGTATTTCATGGGTTTACTTTATTTTGTTTGAAGGAACAAATTATCCTTCTAAGAGATAACTGCTCAAGGACCTATTGGGGCCTAGCAGCAGCTGCAATTCAAAATCCATTCAATAACACACACTCTGTCCCGCTCGCACTCTATTAATAGCTTTGGAACCGGCTTTTTGTTTGCTTTAATTTGATCGTTATTCTCTTTTTTGATGTTTTTCGGGTTTTTTTTT
>VNJS01000842.1:0-13917 GCA_008042575.1 Drosophila watanabei
TATGATTCCTATTCCTATTCTGGATCCACCGATACGAATCGACTGCTCCACACCATTTCCGTTTGCCGGGCCGATTAACGCCTTCGAATTTGTACGCCAATTTGAGCCCGGCCTTTACCGTTAGGCAAACAGTTAACACAAGTGAAAATGAAGTGGCAACAAGCGAAGACGAAGACGAACACATGAACACATGAACATGAACCCAAAGCCGCGGCCCAAACACGAGGAGAACCCATCATAAAAGCCGCAAGATCGCTGAAGGGCGTCATCATCATCGCATATAAGACCGCCCGATGAGGCAACACAGTAGCCCATCCGCATTATTGTTATTTATTTATGATTTCTGCTTTTCTGCGAGCGGCCCGCTGCCCCAAGAACCGCCAGCCTCGTCATCATCATCATCATCATCAACATCGTTGTCGCTGCCGCTGTCGACATTGTGTAATCGAGCCGAGAATTATCCGAGCTCGAGCTTTGAACTTATATAATTGCACAGGCCCCGTGCTGGGGGCCAAGAGGTTTGTGTGTATTCTTATTTTTTTTTTTGTTTCGATCAGGAACGAAGCCAGCTCTGTTGGCGGTCCTGATTCCCCCTTTTGGCCATAAATTTAGTTAACAAGCCGAAGGAGGCATTTCGGGCTAAGCGCTTAAAATACTCGCACATAAATAAAGCACTTTGCATGCCTGCTGCCCGGCTGCTCTGCTAAATGGAGAGAAAACAAAGCAGGGCATCGTTTGACTGGCTTAAATACCTTTTGGGGAAAGCCTTATTGAAGGTGCGAAAATCGGAGATTGGTTTCTTTTTGGAAATGTAAATTATAAATGGAAATAGTCAACTGATAAAGACGAGTATATCTTTAATAATAAGAGAAGCATTTTGGGTATATTTAAAAGTCATTTCTTATAATGCAAATTAACTATTCATCATCTCAATAAAAATATTTAAATAAAAAAAACTATCACAAAGTGGCTTGTCAAAAATTGATTTATTTGTGCGTGAGTAGGTTTTGTTTTAAACTATTATACTAAGCCATTAACTATGATAATAAAAATCTGCCTACGAGGGAAGCACAGTTATTATTCATTCAGTATTGTGATTTAAAGTTCTTCGTCATTTTTAAACAATAAATAGCAGTAACAGAAATAAAAGAATATCATAGGTATGAAATTGTTCTGATAAATGTATTGAAAAAAATAAAAATAAAAATATATGTATATATTGCTCTAATAAATACATATATTTTATAAATAAATGTTCTGATAAATATATTAACATAATATATATATTGAGGAAGGCATTACGATGTTAATTGTTTCTTTGTAAAGTCTTTCTTTTTCCGCTCTACTTCATTTCCTTTCAATTGTAACCAATATTCCCACACATTTTTAGGGTATTCAAATAAATATTGCCCGCAGGCTTTTTGGCGTTTTGCGTTTATTGAACTTTGGCCGTAAAGTGTCGCGCATTTCTTATGCAATTAACACGAAACTCTGTCATGAGCGCGCTTCGCCAGTCAGCGCATTTTAGTTCCCGAAACAAACCAAAAAACAGATGACTCAAGGCACGAACTTGGGCGAAGAAGAATCAATCGAAATGAAATGAAATCCATCGAAAAGGGGATTCAGTACCGAGAGAGAGACACGGTCACGTTCCATAGATCGTGGCAGAGCCGGCAGCGGTTCTGTTTCTGTTTGCATTTCGTTTTGTGGCTTTTTGGGTCAACAGCTTAGCATATGTTTCGCTAGCCACTCGCTTCGCCTACCAAATAGCCAAGTCAGAGCCAGAGCCAGGCCAGGCAGCCAGAATGGAATCGAAGCCTCGAAGAGAGGCTTCGACCCGCATTGCAATGCGGGAAATTTGTTCTTTTTTCCGTTTTTGTTTTTCGTTTTTGGCATGCGAATGCGACTCGGCATTTTCGTGGCCCAATTGCGGGTGAGTGAGTGGCGGCTTAAGTGGGTCAAAGAACCGAAGAATGCCTCGGTTCGATCTCCGGGCTGGTTGGCTTTATTTCCCTTTCACTTGCCATCAAATTTACTTTCCGCTTTCTGCAGCCGCCCGCCCCGCCTGTGTGTGTGTATCCATATTATTTATATTTTCTTTGTTGCCGCTGCGGTCCAGTCATAAACATGAAATGCTCGCCGGCAGCACACACACACACAGGCACTTTCTTGGCCAGAGTCCGCGTCCAAGTACGATTCCGATTCCGATTCCCTGTCCGATCTGGTGTCCAAGTTGGACTGGCCTGACTGGCGGCGGCGGTTGCTTATTTTATGGCAACATTCTTTGATGGCTGACCTCAATTGCTTTTGCTCGCTGACGTTTGCCGGCGCTGCTCGGTTTATATACTATACTATATGTATATATATGAAAGTTTTGTAGTTTTATTTTCATCTCTTAACCCTCTTCCTCCTCTGAGCTGACTGACCAGCTCAAAGGCTGCGCTTTGTTGTCTTTCGGCAGACAAATTGGCAGCTGTGTGGGGCCGGCCTTAAGAGGAGGAAGTGCTAATAGCGTATAAATTTGACTCTTAATGGCGGTGACCCAATTAATCTTCGTTCCCGGCAACGCCTGTCTCTATTGTCATTAATTTTGATTACTTTCATTAGAAATGCCCTGGCTCTAGCTCTGGCTCTGCCTCAGACTCTGCCTTTGCTTTGCTGTTCTCAATTCGGTCTTTGAGTTGGTCGCTTAAGTCTTTTGTTTTCTATTGCCGTCTTTAAGTCGTTCTTTTTGGCAATAAAGTTTATTGGTGCTACCAGCACAAGTGGCTTGAGAAGGAAGCAGATAGTTAGCCATAATTTTCTAGTTATCAAGTTAATTGCCAAAAATAAAGTAAGAATTTTTAAAAATTATAAATGCAATTGTATTAATTTCTTAAAGAATTATTAAGAGAGGAAAAAAGAAACACAACATTTAACTTATTCTTTTTAAAAGCTATTGTAAATACAAATTATATTAACTAATTAAGTCTCTTCCTTCCCAATTTATCTAATATTCAGTTTTGTAATAAATTTCGCTTTCATTTTGAATGAGGCATTAAATTAATCGATTGAAATTAACAAAATTCCGTAGAATTTCAGCTTTATTAAATCTGCCATGAATCATTTCAGTGAATTATTACTTCATTCACTTGGTTTCTGTATTATTTCATTCATTTCTCTCTGGACCGTGTGCCTGTCTTCCCTTCTCATTATTATTTTGAAACTTATTTTGGAACGTGCTTATTATGCTTTTTCTCAAGATTTTTGGCTTCTGACTGATGGATCTCTTTTACTTTACTGGCAGACGAAGCGTTTTCGTTCCATTGTAATCACTGTGGCTGCTCCCTCCTTCCCGAAAAGAAACTTTTAATTGTCTACGTGAGAGAAAGTGCTGGAGTTCTTGGGAAACCAAGCCGCATCCGTATCTCTGTATCTGAATCTGCATCTGGGTAATTCCAGGTAAGTGAGAGCGGTAATTGCTTGGCACCCATGGCCCGATGGGGACGACGATTCAATCGGAAAGGGTGACCACTTACACTGTGCTAAGCTGGGATTATCCACAAAGACGGGAGTGGCGTCTATCGTCAGCAGCAGCAGGCTGGCCACTGTGAGGAGGCTAAGGACGAGGCTGGGGCGTGGCATCCTGAATGGGGAATCTGATGTAGCTGCTCTACTCTTGGCTCTCGGCTCCGAGGATGCTGCTGTGTACGTATAGGTGTCTGTATCCGTGTTGTGTTGTGCACCCATCTGCAAAAAATAAACCACAAGCTTATTAGTTTCCTTCGGCGGGCGAGGTGAGTCATGTGAAATGTGAAACGTTTTTACGACCTTATTCAAATTGATCACTAAACATATGGGATTTCTACTCGAAGCCAATGGGCACGGCTTAAAGCCAAAGTCAGGGGCGGAATTAGAGGGTTAACCCCTCTAATTGCTTATAGATGGTTGGGAATTATAATAAATTCATCCTTTGTCTGTTTTTCATATTAAGTCAAAATTTTCTTAAGTTAAGTTAAGTTAAGAAAATCTATAACCTTCCGTATTGCCATTTTATAATGAAAATCAATCAAAACTAGGCAACAGTGCTTTAATTTTAATACGGAAATCTTTTCCTTTCTCGTTTTTATTAGGTTAATAAATGATATTGAATTTAGAATTTATAGCCAACAGCTTAAATCATAAAAACCCGTTTTGATTAACTTAATTTATTTCCAAAATATATTATTTAAAACCCCCCTTCGATTATATTTTCTGCCTCCGCCTCTGAAAAAAGTAGAAGCGGGCGCGGCAGAGGAAGCAGCAAGTGCGTAGAGGCAATACGCCGTCTTCGCTGCTGACTCAAGTAGGTGAAAGTCTGTCTCCGGTGACTTGCATATGCAAAAATGAGGAACCGAATGAAACAAAACAACGCAGAGGGACAGGGACAGAGACAGAAACCGATCGGAGCTAAATTTGCGGCGGCCAAGGCACCCAGGGCGTATGTGTAATATGCCCGAGCGACTTGTGTTTGTTTAGTCATGCCTAAAATGCCCCAAATGGAAAGCAAAAGTAGTGTGTGTGCGCATAGAAAGCGACCCGAACGGGAACCATTTAACTGATTGTATAATCATGCATTTAACACCGGTCTTTAACCCATACCCAAGTCCAAGTCCAAGTCCCATCCAAATCCAAATCCGATTCCCATTCCCATGACTAGTTCTCATCAGGGGAGGTTCAACAGTCGCCTAATTGAGCCGGAGTTCGATCGGCAAAGAAAGTTCGTTGGGAGATGTACAGAAATGATGACATAAACCGGAGCAATCAAAGAAAGCGAACCACAAACGATGATGAGTTGGCTAGAGCTAACTGGACCTGCTCCGGGATCCGATGACAATGCGCCTCCGTATCTCACACATGGCCATAACTATGGGGTATGGGGTATGGGGAATGCCATATGCCGCAGGCATCTTGCGGTGACAACACAAACAGACACAGACACCCATTGATCGAGCGTTCTGTTCTGTTCTGTTTGGTTTGGCTTGGTCTTTCTTTCAGTCACGATTCTGCAGCGTTGAGAAATGAACAAATTAGCCGCGAGTAACTCTCATTGTGAGTTGCGTAATACGGTCGTTGAACTTGGCCAAGACAGAGAGAGAGGTAGAGAGAGATACAGAGCAGGAGCAGGAGAGCTTCGACCGCAAATCGCTTTTAATTAGGCCCGCCGAATGCTAAATCCGCATCTCACCGAATCGAGAACGGAAGCCATATAATAGATGCATTCAGATTACCTCAATTAGGCGTTAGAATTAAACTGATACCGGCTAATAGTATATGGCCAGGCACGATCTCAAGTCCAGTTTCGCGATTGTTTGGCTTTTCGCAGCCTCAAAAAAAAAATGTTGGCCAGCTATTTGTGTATTTGGGTCACGTTCAGGCCATATCGGTATATGCGTATCTGTATAATTGTGTTGGCGTTGCCGCTCTCTGTGTGTGCAAATTAACATGAATTTCTGAGCGATAACCAGAATCTGAATACACGCCTGGGAAGAAGCGAGATGGGGCCGGATCTGGGTCACAGCCAGCGGATGATTTGCATGATTTCCAGCGAGCATCCCGCCGGGACAGTCCCTCCAGCTGGCTTTATGGGCAATTAAGTAATTTCCACTCTCAGATCGCAGATCGCGGCTTGCGGCTCGCGGCTACTTGCGACTCGATACAAGTGACAATTCCGTTGGCTCGTTAAAAGTGAAATTACAATTTGTTTTGTTTGTTATTAAAAATACATTTTGACGGTATGCCGCCAGTATGTGTGTACCTTTGCCTGGCCCTGGGTAAAAAGCGAAAGCCAACGAATTTCTTTGTGGCTTCTTTTAGTATTTACCTAAAAGAAAAGTGAAATGCCAACAGCAACAAGAGCAGCTTGTAATTTCAAATGCTGAACAAAAGAATTATGCCATTTGCCGTGGAGCGGCTGTCGTTCCTCAAAAGAAACCACATACACACATCGGACTAAGCGCGTTTCTAGTGTAATCAAATAAGAAGTGCGTCTCGCTTGGCGCTGCTTTCATTTCTGCTTACCAAAAGCGGAGCTTGGAGAAATTTTGTTTGTATATATTTTTTTTCTCTCTCGCTTTTTATTTCGTTATATTATTTTTTGTCGTCTACTGGGATGCGGGCTGGCCACCACGGGCCAGTGGTTCGTTCGGTGGCTACCAGTTTCCCGGTCCAATTTGATTGGTTCGAAACGAAAGACTCAGGGCACAAACTTGATGGGGGCAGGCTAATTGTTTCGGCAGCTGCCACCATTGCAGCAGGTTCATTGCAACCATCAACGGCAATTTCTCAATTGCAAATGCCGAATGCAAATTACAATAATTACTGCCAGCCATTTCATGCCACTCCACGCAGAATCAGCCCGAGTCCCAGCCTATCATCCCATCATCATCATCCTCATCTTCCTGCCAGGAGATCTCTGCCCCGGCAAACCTGTATAAACCAGAGCGGGAACGTGATCGTGAATGTGAATGTGAATGTGAACGTGAAATGCAAATAACGCAAGAGGCATCCTACTGCCAGATCATCTGTGGCCGCAAGCCAAACGGGCTGCGCCCCCCATTCCAAGACCCCACCTCCTCCACCTCCACCTCCTCCTCCACTCGCCGCGCCTGTCGAGTGCGTTTTAGACCAAAGACAGGCGGACTGGCAGGCCTTTAACAATAAGAAAGAACCTCGTGTGTGGCGGCTGCTAAGTCGACCAACTGATACTCAGTTAATTAGGGAGCTTTGTTAAGAATTTTTGTAAACAACTTCCTTGGATATCCTTTAAGTATATAGCTACTTTATTGTTGGATAATATTATGCATGTACCAAAGACTTTAATCCGTCTTATATTTAAGAATTTAAGTAAACAAAATATTGGAGGGAAGGCAGGGCTTTTATGCTTTTATCCATAAACATTCCCATTTATTTTTGAACTAATTATTACTAAAATAAAAGCATATCCTTATTTAATTCTTTCCATGCTTTTTAAAAGCCTAATCCTTACTAGTTTTATTTTTGTAAAATACTGAACAGACTTCAGGCATTCTTTAGAACATATTTTTAAAGAAACATCAAGCCCTTAGTATTCCATCTAACCCGATATACCCTCGCTTGGGCATTGGCATAACCACTATCAGACCAGTTCTTTAAACCGAAAAGCAAAAATCGTTTGCCAAGGTGCAGCCGCCAGAAGGAGAGCAGGCGAGGCTGAGGATGAAGAGGAGGTGATGGCTGAGGCTGTGGCTGCTGCGGAGGATGTGGAAGCTGGTGAAGGCAGAGTTCTGCAGCCGCAGAAGCACAAGCAGAAGCAGAAGCGGCAGTCGCAATTGAAACACTTGTACTGAGAGGCTGCCGTTGCCAGCTCTCGTGGCTTGTATTTTACAGGAATTTCAATAAAATTTACAGCAGGAGCCGCAGCAACAGCAGCGACTTTTGCTTTGGACTCGTTTTTGAGCTTTGGCCGTGTTTGCGGCGCTTGAACTTGTTGCTCTTGTTTTGCTGGCGATGCTGCCTGCCGATGCAGTTAGTTGCAGTTATGCGCATCTATCGGCTGCGCATCTGTATCTGTATCTGTATCTGTGCCTTGGTATCTGTATCTCGGCACACGTATCTCTGGCTGTTTCTGTTTCTGTGGGTATTGTGTGTTGGCGCTTAATTGACTTGTACGCGGTAGAAAGTGCACTAGCACACGCACTTTTTTATTATGATTATGTTTTTTTTGTTTTTTGGATTTGTTCCCCTTGGTTTTTTGGTTATTAGTCCCGAGAGTTGCTTTGGCCTTTGGTTCACTCACTACTTTGGGCCATTTCTCTTAACTATGATTGTTATGATTCCTCTTGCTCAACTTCTGGGCCTGTTCTGAGCTTTGTTTTATGAGTTTCTTCACTTTTGGCTCTTTGGTTCTTTGGTTTTTTGACACTCGTTTCGCTAGCTACCTTTTGTTTTAGGCCAGGCTGCCGCAGACGAAGACGGCGGCGACGGCGAAGAAAAAAATCACACAAAGCACTGTTAGCCGGATAATTGCTGGCACTGGGAAAATCTCCGGTCTTTCCCGAGATTCTCTTCCTCGCCTCGGTTTTCTTTTCCTTCTTTTTCTTTTGGACGCACTTGAACTTGCCGCGGCGGGACTTTGGGTCAGGCCAATTATATTATTTCACCGACGACACACACGCACGGACGAACACTCGCTTGCGCCAGCACACTCACACACACGCGCGCTTGTCTTGGCCAGAAGACGAAGGAGAAGAAGCGACAGGCAGCGGCAGCAGCAGAAGACCAAGTTAAGAGCGCGACAAGTTGCGCACGTCTGCGGAGTAGCTCGCACAACAGATCCACACACCTGGCAAAACTGAAGCGGACCGAAGCCGCTGCCTCTGCCTCTGCCGCTGCCTCTGTCTCAGTCGCTGCCGGTTATATCTCTGCCTCAGCTGCAGTCGCTGTTAGCGCTAACTGAGATTTGGAGACGCCGGCAGAGCTGAAGAACCACTAAGCGAAATTGTTGCACTGAGAACATAATCTTCGAGGGGTTCTTTTTAAGAAGTTCTAAGAGATTAACTAAATAATTTTAAAATTTATTTGTATTCTTTATTTTATATAATTTTTTATAAATTTGTTTATAATTTTTTAATTTTTCATTTTTAAAGAAATTTTGTATATTATTATTATTTTATTACATGAAACTTCCCGTAACAAACTTTCCTGAAAAGTTTATCTAAATATTCCTCTCAGTGTATCAGCCAGCTTCGCCCCCTCTCACTCCCACCTGTGCGCTTCTATCCCGGAGCCTGACAACATGTGCGCATGCGTGCAGTCGGCGTCGGCGTCTGCGGCTACGCGCATAACGGTTTACATTAAGGCCAGCAGCGAGAACGGCCAAAAGCTAGGCGCTATTTCTTATTCAAATGAACTTCACACTCCCTCTCGCACACACACACACACAGACGAACACCCAACGGCTGGGGCTCTCTCCTTAGCCTCGCTCTTACTCTCTCACCTGTGCCTCTCTCTTTTCGGGGCGGCACAGCTGATTGGCGGCAAAAGGTGTTTGGCGGGGTGGTGTGGGGCTGGGCAGGAGGTAGGGGAATACGGTTTGGGGTTAACAGCGCTTTCACATTAAAATAGCAAGAAGCAGAAGACAACAGAGAAACAACCGAAGACACACACACATACAGACGGACACTCGGTGGCTTTTTCTTTTAATATTTTTGTGGTGCAAATGAGTTTGTTTTTGCTTGCCATTCTTTGTCACCTGGGCTTCTGAGTGTGTGTGCGTGTGTACTCAGGTGTGTGAGTGTGCCGCAGTTTGTTTGTGTTTTAATTTATGCACGTCTTCAGGTTAAGAAAGTCAATCTTTATTATCGCCTGCTTCTGCCTGGGAAGCTCTTCGGCTTACAGGCAAACCTGTTCGCTGATAAGAATTGCATGGAGCCATCTCTCAAGTGATTCCTTGAAAAGATTTTTAAATTGTGTATTCTTTTTGATGGCACTTGAGATTTTTACATATTTTATTAGAGGTTTTAAAGGGCATTTTAAAAAGCACTTCCTTGTATATCTTTAATAATTTACAAGGCTTAAGAACATATTATATTAACTTTTATAGACACCATTTCTTAATTTAAAACATGTTTTTAGATACACAAATTTTATTTTGGCTTATTTCATACCACAAATGCAATTCTTTTTTTTAGTTCTGTGTTAACTTGAACAGATTCTTCGTTTTCAGATCAAGAAAAAACACCTTTAGAGTATGTATAAATTACCCAGATTCTCTGATCACTTTTAATATTTTCACATAAATGCTTCTCCGCTTTTTGTACATATATAGATTCCTCTTCGAAGTGCACTTATTTTGCCTCAGGCTTTACGCATTTTTCCAAGCTATATTCCAGCACAAAACACCGCTCATCAACAGATCATTAAGCTTTATGGAAAACCATTTGGCTGCGAGAACGGAGAGCAGAGCCCAATTATAAAACACACAGAAAACACACACACCGAGGAGAAGCCGGAGGAGAGTCCGATGAAAAAGACCAGTGTTTAATGAACAAAACGCACAATTAACTATTAACCACTGACTGGCTGGCGATGACGCGTGTCTTCGGCCGTTTCTTGAACTCGGGGGAGACCTTGACACTGCCGCTGCTCCACGGCAACTGAAGACTGGAAGCCTCGGCCGCGATGCCAGCCAGCGATTCTTCCCAGATTCTTTTTGGTCAACACTCCACTCGCAGAAGAATCAGTGGTTGTGGATGCCATGTGTGTGGATCCCAAGAGCAGAGATATATATCTCCCCAGAGAGAGAGAGTGTAAGAGCGAGAGGAGAGAGCGTTTGAGCTCTGATAAGCTTATCTCCTGCGATAATATCTCTTTTCTCGATTCTTTATGATTGAATTCGGATGCCTGCTGATGTTGATTTGGCCTCCAGCGGAAGTTGGCTCATTAGAAATTCAGTTCAGGCACCGCATGTGGCACCTGTTGCACGCTACTTGTCTCTCAACTTTCCTCAAAGAGTTCTCTTCGTTGCATTTATCTCAGAGCCCTCAGATATCTGTGTTTATAGTGCGTGTCTTTTGTGCATTTGTGGCTGCTGTCGGTCGCTTTTGTTTGCTTTTTATTTGTTGTTTGTTTTTCTAGATAAACACAGATTCCAATGTGTTTCGAAAGGTTTGTTTGAAGGGTTTGTCTTGCCATCGGGCTCGAAAAAGTATGCAATGGTTTTTTCCTAACTCAAGACACAAACCACCTTGTGTAAAAGTTAAAAATGTAAAATGTTTTAAGTTAACTAAAATTAAGAGATAAAGTAAGAATTTTTCCAAAAAAATATCTTAAATTGTCTTCATCTGTTCTATGAAATGTAACCGCTTAAATTTATTTGTAGAAATAAAAGCTCTTAAAACTGAGCTCATATTCACATCAGATCAAGATAAAAAGCCTATATTCTAATTATGAATGCCTAATCTTTGTCCAAAAACAATAATAACACTATCAATTATCCCAGAATATGTAAGTTATAATAATATTATAAAATATTAATAAAAACCAATATTATATTTCTTACTTTTTGACTCAAACTTAAGTGTTAAAATAAGAAATGTTTTTCCGAAGTACAAACGAATTCAACTACATTAAATCAAAAAACCTTTTTTTCATGAAAGAAAGAATGAAGTTTTCAATATTTGATTAGTTTACTCTTACCTTGTTGTGGTAACTTAATCGAATCAGTGAAAAAAAACCTTTCCTTCGCTTTTTTAATATCTTTTTTATTAAAATTATAAATAAGAATGTTTGCAGTAGATGTAAGTGGATCTCAAATGTAGGAATCTTTTCGTTGAGCAGTGTAATAAATATCGAAAACTTAAACCGAATGCTTTGAATGCAAATGAGAAACGAACGAGGACCCAAAGGATCGACCAAAGTGAGCTGGTTTCGGGGGCTTAGAGGATGCGATCCGCATGGAGTGGAATATAGTTAAAATAAATACAATAAATTACACACTAGCAACCCCGAGTCGTAGAGGAATCACATGGCCTGGCTGGGAGCGGAGCTCCATCTCCAGCTCCGCAGCGGACGCACACGACTGCAGAACTCCTCGAGCGGTGACTGCAGTCTTCCGGTTTTGTGGGTCAGTGATGGTGATGCTGATGATGATGACGATGATGCTGTGGACTACGCCTTGTCGTTGGCCATCACCTTGTTGATCCAGGGCACAAAGCGCTGGATATTCGTGTAAACACCAGGCAAGTGCTCCCGCCCACAGCCAATGCCCCAGGAGACGAGTCCAATAAGAGTCTTTCGGCCGTCCATGGTCAGCGTTAGCGGCCCGCCGCTGTCGCCTTGGCACGAGTCTCGACCGCCCTCCTTGTAGCCGGCGCACAGGAACACCTAGAATGGGATGAGGATAGGATATGATGAGGATTAAGGACAGATTTTCTTGTTTTAAAGCACTCACATCGTGAATGGCCTCTCTTCGTCCCGCTGCACGGAACCAGCGCTGGCAGCGATCGTTGGAGATCACCTCCACATCCACCTCCTGTAGCACGGAGGGCACCGTGCTCTGACCATGACGCGTTCGTCCCCAGCCCGCCACGGTGGCCATCTTGCCTGTTAGCTTGGTGGCTGGCGGTGGCAAACACACGGGGATGATGTGCTGCTTGTAGACCACATTCCTGTCCAGACGGATCAAGGCCACGTCGTTCTTGAAGTCAGCGGGATTGTAGTGGGGATGCACCTCCTTGCGCTCGATGCCATACTCCTCGTGGTTGAGACGCTCCTCCTGCGCCCGGACATCCCATTCGCCCAGGCGAATCTTCATGTTGGAGTTGGTGGTGCTGGCAGGCATTTGAAAAATGTTATTAAATAAGGAACAAATAAGGAATTAAAAAGGATACTCACGTGGCCACACAATGAGCGGCTGTGACGACCCATCTGTTGGAGATCAGAGCCCCACCACAGCTGAGTTTCCGGGTGAGGAAACCGGACTTGATCAGGGCCACCTGCCAGGGATGTGACCCAAAGCCAGTGGAGTGCCCGCCCACAATACGATTGGAACGAGTGTAGACCTCGCCGCAGCCTGGAAAGGAGAAAATTGAAAGGAAGTTCATTAAAAGGGGAACTCAACACATATCCTTAAAATTAAATAAAGAAAGAGCTAGAGAATCCTGAAAGAATCCAAGTGAGTGGTGACAGTGTAAGTGAGTGTGGTGCAGCTAAGAGGAAAGTCAGTTGCAGTGCCAGAGAGATAAGAGAGAGTGAGAGTGTGAGATTGGTTTGTACCCGGCACTGGACGATAGCTGGCATCGTGGTAGCCACTCTGGTACTCATCCGCCGCCTCGCCGGCGTTCAGGTCCAGAACATTGCCCACCGCAAAGGCCTGGGCATTGGGCAGCGGCTCATGGGGCGGCGGACCCGAGCCCACTCCGGCTGAGTCCAACGGCGGCAGCGGGGCATCCGCATCGAAGAAGCTGTCCAGGTGATTGGTGATTCCATTGATGGCATGACCGCCGGACTCATGCTCCCAGCTATTTAGGTTGGAAGCGGTGGCCGACGAGGGTCGGCTGGAGGAGGATCCTGGCTTGTAGGGATTGGAGCCGCTGTACAATGTCGGTCGCTTGGTGCTGTAGTGACCATAGCTGGGATAAGCGGGCCGTGCCGAGGAGGAAGCTGTTGATGTGGTGGATGAGGCCGCTGACAGGCCGTTGCCACTGTGGTGGTGCAGGTGGTGCTGCGGCTTGTTGGCATTCATCGACAGGTCGGGATAAATGTCATGCAAGTGTATTATGTCACCTGTGTGTGAGAATGGGGATTCAGGATGATGCTCTGCTAGGCCAGTAACTGACCAGCAAGGACATATTCTTTCTGGCGTTATAAAACTTTGCTTAACTTAAATGAAAGTGGAGTTGTCTTTCCTAAAGGAATACCCATTGAAAATATATATTTTCGTTGTCCTTTCTTCCATTTTTATACCCTTGCAGGGTATTATAATTTCAGTCAGAAGTTTGCAACGCATTGAAGGAGTCATCTCCGACCCTATAAAGTATATATATTCTTGATCAGCATCAACAGCCGAGTCGATCTAGCCATGTCCGTCTGTCCGTCTGTCCGTCTGTCCGTCTGTCCGATTATACGCGAACTAGTCCCTCAGTTTTGAAGCTATCTGAATGAAACTTTGTAGATAGTCTTCTATATACTCTCACTCGTACATAAGTCGGAACGAGCCGGATCGGTCAACTATATCATATAGCTGCCATACAACCGATCCGTCAATTTTTAGAAAAAAAATTTTAACTTTGTCAGTTTTCAATATAATTTCTTCAACTTTTAGATACTAGTATTTCATATTTTTTCAGAATTTTGTTGTAAATTTCATAAGAATCGGACGACTATATCAAATAGCTGCCATACAAACGGTCAATAAAA